>SJYC01090196.1:0-30958 GCA_006408675.1 Madoqua kirkii | reverse complement strand
TAAGCTATCAAATAATTGTTTTAAGTTTTTTCTCCAGATTTTCTACAAAATTCAAATTATTTATTTTCATAAGTCAGATATAAACTAACTACAACTTTTCATTTTTAGTATATTCTAGTTCTTTATATTACAAAAATTTACTTCAAGAGTAATTAACAAGACCAATGACACTAGTTGAAAACTCAAGAGATATATATTCTAAAATTCCAATTATGTGTGTGCTGTGTATAACTAGATGTCTTTAAAGCTCACTACAGCAGGAAAAAATATGAAATCTGCATTTTCCACTAAAGAGAGTAACTGGCAAGAAAGAATTATATTCATTAGCCAGAAAAACCTCTACATTCAGCAGTGTTACTACAAATAAATATTCAACAAAAGAAAATGCTTCATCTTTTTTAGGCTGGCAAAGTGAATGAGTACTACACATTCAACACAAACTTCATGAAAAAATAAATAAAAGCAGGAACCAAATGGGCTATGAGACTATTTTATTAATTTTTAGGTCCCTTTGGAGAAAGAAGTTTTCTTTTAATGCTATCTGATTTGTAGAAGGAAAGGTATTCATAATAATGTTTTTAAATGCCAGAATTCAAAGTCAGTGGGACTTTACTGGTTGACAAACTCATTTCATCTGATAGCAATACAAGGTCTTCATTAGACTGAATTCTCATTCAGAATTTCCTCTCACACCACTTCAACCAAACTAGAAGTGAAACAAGGTTCTCTATTCAGGGTACAGAAGCCGGTTCCTATTGTAGAGATCTTGTTTATTTATATTGCTAAAACTTTCAGTATTCTCATGAGCAATCTATGCTAGAGCAATAAAGATTTTTTTTTAAGTTAGTTCTTAAATTATTTCTGGCAATGTTACTTGAAAACAGAAAAAAGTACCTACTGGTTAAACTGAATAAAATTGCTAATTGAGATTTTGAAAAATTAAATCCCTTATGCAAAAAAAAAAAAAAAAGTTGGCAAGAGTTAGATTCACTAACCAGAAAAATCTCTGTATTCAGTAGTGTTACTTCAAATAAACATTCAACAAAAGAAAATCAAGTAGAAATGACCTACCTGATAGGAGGCACCTCAGTATCAGCATGCAGGAGTCTTCTATGAAACTCTAGAGGAGTGGAACTTACGCTCTTTTGGCAATTTTGCAATCCCGGTAAATATGGCATTTTGACACATTCTTTGAATTCTTCTAGACCAAATGCTGCAGTGTATTCTAATTTAAAATAGTATTATAACCATCTGTATTATTTTTTGATTAAATGTATACAACTTCTTTTACTATAAATGAAAGTACATAATACATATACTAAATCAGTCCTTAAGAAAATAAAATTAAGGTACTGTAATTGAGCTAACATCTTTCCCAAGAGAATATCTTTCAATTCCTAGGATAGGGACAGTAGAGAAGAGCTCATTATGGGGCTAAATACTAGAAGAAGGAAGGAGAGTTTCACAGATCTCCCAGAGTCATCACTGTCCTCTGCCTTCATTATTTTGGTCAACCAGAATTCCCAGAACATTAGATACCTTCACATGGAAAAATAGCTTATTCTCCAAAGAAGACCTACAGATGGCCAACAAACACATGAGTAGATGCTCAACATCATTAATTATTAGAGAAATGCAAATCAAAACTGCAATGAGGAATCACTTCATAGTGGTCAGAAGGCCATCGAAAAATCTACAAACAAAAAATGCTGGAGAAGTCATCGAGAAAAGGGA
The DNA here is from genome assembly GCA_006408675.1 of Madoqua kirkii. NCBI lineage: Eukaryota > Metazoa > Chordata > Mammalia > Artiodactyla > Bovidae > Madoqua > Madoqua kirkii. The sequence goes on along the minus strand of SJYC01090196.1, from coordinate 29,224 downwards.
ACTCTCTTACACTGTTAGTGAGAGTATAAACTGATACAGCCTCTATGGAAAACAGTATGGAGCTTCCTTAAAAAACTTAAAAAAAGACCCAGCAATCCCCCTACTAGGCACATAACCAGAGAAAATCATAATTCAAAAATATACATGAACCCCAATATTTATAGCAGTATATAGTCAGGTCATTAAAGCAACCTAAATGTCCATCAACAGCAGGACGTTTGAAAATGTGGTATGTGTATAAAGTGGAATATTACTGAGCCATAAAAAGGAACAAAACAGTCATTTGTAGAGATGTGGATGGACCTAGAGACTCTATACAGAGTGAAGTCAGAAGGAGAAAAATATCATATATTGACATATATATGTGGAATCTAGAAAAGTGGTATAGATGATCATATTTGCAAAACAGAGACACAGACACAGAGAACAAATATATGGATATGAAGGAGTCTGAGTGCACTCTGGGAGTTGGTGATGAACAGGCAGGCCTGGCGTGCTGCGATTCATGGGGTCGCAAAGAGTCGGACACGACTGAGCGACTGAACTGAACTGAAGGGGGAACGTGGCGGTGGGAGCAGTTGGGAGATTGGGACTGACACATATACACTATTGATACTATGCATAGAATGAACAACTAATGAAAACACACTGCATAGCACAGAGAACTCTACTTAATGCACTGTGGTGACTGGAACGGGAAGGATGCCCAAAAAGGAGGGGATGTATGGATATGTATAGCTGATTCATTTGCTATACAGTAGAAAATAAAACAAAATTATAAAGCAAATTAACTTAAATTCATGAAATTATTAAATTTATTTATTTAATACAAATTAGTTTTTAAAGAGTTTAAAAGTACTTTCAAGAGTCTTATAGTATCTGCTACTTTAAATCTTTCCTGCTTCCTACTTTTGTGTGATAATCAAGAGGCACAAACATGGGATTATCTGAGCTAGCAATGAGAGAGAAAAGAATTCCCTTTCAGGCACTGATTTTAATTTTCTCTCTGCAAAATTCCACACCAAACCTGTAAACAGCGACATCTGAGGTATCAAGATGGCTGCTTCTACTGACCTCAGGCATCACTGGTAAAACAGGTAGTCAGAATGTTAACAACAACAACGCTCAAAACGATGACAGTGAGTGGAAAAAGCAGATTAAGAGATTAAAGGTTTGGGTGACTTTTAAACATAGGGAATTATTTTCTAAGCTTTCTCTACTAAGTAAATCTAGCACAGAAATAGAAATAGTATTTAATGGGACTGGAGTTATATGCGCAAAATGCCATTTTGCAATTGTTGATTTTTTTTTCTTTTGGAAAAAAAATAGTTTCTCTTCATCAAAAACCATGGAGTCTTTTTTCAGCAATTAGACGTGGAGGTAGGAGAGCAGACAAACTGGCGTCTCCTGAGTGCCTTTACTGGGACACTGGAGGCAACGCAGACAACAGCAACACACAAAAAATGTCTGACTTTTGCTGTTTCCAAGAATTATATCAAATTAAGAAAGGGGAAGGCAGAATTCAGGATAAATAGGAAATACAATTATATTTGAAATTAAGGGGGAAGCTTTACATTCGTATACAGGTTGAAAGTTCTCAGTTTAGTCTTTAGTGAGCAACCATCAGATACTTTCCACATCACTCACTCAAAAAGTAAAAGTTTGGTTAGAATTATTAATACAAAAGGGTTCTGCTAAAATTTTGGGTTTCCAGATGTCCATCAGCAGATGAATGGATAAGAAAGCTGTGGTACATATACACAATGGAGTATTACTCAGCCCTCAAAAAGAATAAGTTTGACGCAGTTCTAATGAGATGGATGAAACTGGAGCTGATTATACAGAGTGAAGTAAGCCAGAAAGAAAAACACCAATACAGTATACTGACACATATATATGGAATTTAGAAGATAGTAATGATGACCCCGAAAGTGAGACAATATAAGAGACACAGAGGTATAGAACGGACTTTTGGCTTCAGAGGGAGAGGGAGAGGGTGGGAAGATCTGGGAGAATGGCAACGAAACATGTACACAATCATATGGGAGATGAAGCGCCAGTCTATGTTCAATACAGGATACAGGATGCTTGGGGCCGGTGTACGGGATGAACCGGGGAGATGGCCGGGGAAGGGAGGTGGGAAGGGGCTTTAGCATGGGGAGATCGTGTACACCTGTGGCTGATTCATGTCAATGTATGGCAGAACCAATACAATACTGTAAAACAGAATAAAGCATTAAACAAAAAACAAATAAATAAATAAAATTTGGGGTTTCTTACAATATAAAAAACAACATGAGATATTTAAAAATAAACACTACTTATATAAAGAAGTATGATCCAACAGAGAGAGTACCACACTGATAACCAAGCTTAGGTCTTCAGAATGTGTTTTTATTGTGACTTACAGAAATACCTTCAGTAAATTATTTCTAATCTGCTTCCATTTCTCTTTTCCATAAGCCTAAGGTATTATCCTTCTTACATAAATGTTACAGAAATTATTTAACATCTGTTGACTGCTTAAAAAAGTATATGTAAATTCGAGGCACAACTTCTATATTTTATTAAGTAAAATAGGTAAATATGGAAGTTACCTTTCCTCATCTTTTGTGTTTCTAACACTGCTTTCCTCCAACTACTCTCAAAAAGAAAACAACCATCAAGGGTATTTCTGGTGACATTAGGAGGCTCAAATTTAATTTCAGGAGACAGCACTGGCATTATTTCTTCTTCTTTCAACAGTGCTGATGAAAGTGAGATACTGCATCAGGTTCACAATACAAAATACAAAAGAAAAAAAAAGGAATCAGAGATATACATTTTTAAAATTTGTTTTCCATCATATAAAGTAAATATTAATATAGATTTAAATGAAAAGTTTACTTATAACATGTAAATACAGATACTTGGGATTTTAAAGCAAGAGGCCTTCAACAATATAGCTAAAATAAGTTGCAAGACTTCTTTCTTCTAAATATTTTAATGAATTCTTTCAAATTCAAGGTTACAGGAAATTTCAGGAGACAGCACTGGCATTATTTCTTCTTCTTTCAACAGTGCTGATGAAAGTGAGATACTGCATCAGGTTCACAATACAAAATACAAAAGAAAAAAAAAGGAATCAGAGATATACATTTTTAAAATTTGTTTTCCATCATATAAAGTAAATATTAATATAGATTTAAATGAAAAGTTTACTTATAACATGTAAATACAGATACTTGGGATTTTAAAGCAAGAGGCCTTCAACAATATAGCTAAAATAAGTTGCAAGACTTCTTTCTTCTAAATATTTTAATGAATTCTTTCAAATTCAAGGTTACAGGTATTTGGCAACATAAAAAGTTTAAAATCCAACAATAAGTGTGTGTTGTCACTCAGTAGCGTCCAACTCTTTTCGACCCCATGGACTATAGCCCACCAAGCTCCTTTGTCCATAGAAATCTCCTAGCAAGAATACTGAAGTGGGTTGCCATTTCCTTCTCCATCAACAGCAAGTAATAATTTACAAGACAACTTAATGCTTAGGATTCTTTTAAAAATATTACCATTATGTACCATGACCAAATGCAGTTTGTCTCTGAGATGCAAGGACGGTTTGATATACCAAAATTGACTAATGATATATCACATTACAAAATGAGAGAATTTTTTAAAGATTACACAATCACCTCAGTTGATGCATGAAAACTTTTGATAAAATTCAACATCTTTTCATGTTAAGGCAGTCCTAGCCTTAGCAATTAGAAAGAAAAGGCATCCAGATTTGAAAGAAAAAAGTAAAACTGTCCGTTTTCAGATGGCATGATCATATACAACTCTGAAGACTCTACCAGAAAAAAAAAAAAAAACTTAGAACTCACAAAGGAATTCAGGAATGTTGCAGGATTCAAAATCAAGAAACAAAAATCATTTGCATTTCTATACACTAAAAACAAACTATCTGCAGATTCAATGCAAAACAAAATTCCAATGAAAACAATTCAACATTGTAGTAAAAACAATTCAAAAATTCATATGGATTATAAATCAGTGAGGTTCAAACACATCATTCACAAAAATAAACCAAATATGGCTTAAAGACTTAAATATAAGACATGACACTGTAAAACTCTGAAAAGAGAATGTAGATAAATCATTCTGACATGCAGTTTGTCCCTGAGATGCAAGGACGGTTTGATATACGAAAATTGACTAATGATATGTCACATTACAACATGAGAGATTTTTTAAAGATTATACGATCATCTCAGTTGATGCATGTAAATGTAGAAATGTTTAGGTCGGTTTCCCAAGGCAAGAGAAACAAAAGCAAAAGTAACAAATGGGACGTAATCAAGCTTATAAGCTTTTATACAGCAAAGAAACCATAAACAAAATGAAAAGGTAATCCATGGACTGGGAGAAAATATTTGCAAATGATGCAACTGACAAGGCTTAATTTCCAAAATATACAAACAACTCATACAAGCCAATATCAACAAGACAAACAATCCAATTATAAAATGGGAAGAAGACCTAAGTATGTGTTTTACCAAAGATGACATACAAGTGGCCAAAATGCATATGAAAAGATGCCCAGTATCTCTAAATATTCAGTTCAGTTCAGTTGCTCAGTCGTGTCGGACTCTTTGCAACCCCATGAATCCCAGCACACCAGGCCTCTCTGTCCATCACCAACTCCCGGAGTTCACTCAGACTCACGTCCATCGAGTCCGTGATGCCATCCAGCCATCTCATCCTCGGTCGTCCCCTTCTCCTCCTGCCCCCAGTCCCTCCCAGCATCAGAGTCTTTTCCAATGAGTCAACTCTTCTCATGAGGTGGCCAAAGTACTGGAGTGTCAGCTTTAGCATCATTCCTTCCAAAGAAATCCCAGGGCTGATCTCCTTCAGAATGGACTGGTTGGATCTCCTTGCAGTCCAAGGGACTCTCAAGAGTCTTCTCCAACACCACAGTTCAAAAGCATCAGTTCTTCGGTGCTCAGCCTTCTTCACAGTCCAACTCTCACATCCATACATGACTACTGGAAAAACCATAGCCTTGACTAGACAGACCTTAGTCAGCAAAGTAATGTCTCTACTATCTAGGTTGATCATAATTTTTCTTCCAAGGTGTAAGCATCTTTTAATTTCATGGCTACAGTCACCATCTGCAGTGATTTTGGAGCCCCCCAAAATAAAGTCTGACACTGTTTCCACTGTTTCCCCATCTATTTCCCATGAAGTGATGAGACCAGATGCCATGATCTTCATTTTCTGAATGTTGAGCTTTAAGCCAACTTTTTCACTCTCCTTTTTTCACTTTCATCAACAGGTTTTTTAGTTCCACTTCACTTTCTTGCTATAAGGGTGGTGTCATCTGCATATCTGAGGTTATTGATATTTCTCCCACCAGTCTTGATTCCAGCTTGTGTTTCTTCCAGTCCAGCATTTCTCATGATGTACTCTGCACAGAAGTTAAATAAGCAGGGTGACAATATACAGCCTTGACGTGCTCCTTTTCCTATTTGGAACCGGTCTGTTGTTCCATGTCCAGTTCTAACTGTTGTTTCCTGACCTGCATACACATTTCTCAAGAGGCAGGTCAGGTGGTCTGGTATTCCCATCTCTTTCAGAATTTGCCACAGTTTATTGTGAGGTATCACCTTATACCGATCAGAGTGGCCATCATCAAAATGTCTACAAATAATAAATGTTGGAGAGGGTGTGGAGATAAGGGTACCCTCCTATACTGTTAGTGGGAATGTAAATTGGTGCAGCCACTATGGAAGACAGTTATGCAGGCTCCTTAAAAAATTAAAAACAGAATTACCATATGATCTAGCAATCTCACTCCTGGGCATATATCTGGAGAAAACTCTAATACAAAAGAAAACTCTAATTCGAAAAGAAAAGACCTCAGTGTTCACAACAGCACCATTTACAACAGCAAAGACACAGAAGCAAGATAAACATCCATTAACAAGAGGAATGGATAAAGAAGCTGTGGAACATACATACAATAGAATACTATTTAGTCATGAAAAGAATGAAAGAATGCCATTTGCAGCAATATGGATAGAACTAGAGATTATCACATGAAGTGTTAAAGTAAGTCAAAGATAAATATTATGCAATATCACTATATGTGGAATCTAAAAGAAAAGTATAGATGAACTTAGTTACAGAAAAGAAACAGACTCACAGACATAGAAAAAAAATTCATGGTTACCAAAGGGGAAAAGAGGGAGGGAAAAATTAGGAATATGTGATTAACACATGCATATTGCCATATATAAAATAGATAAACAATAAGGATTTACTGTATAGTGCAAGGAACTATATTCAATATCTTATAATAAAATGGAAAAGAACTAAAAAAAGATATATATATATAACTGAGTTACTTTGCTGAACACTTGAAATTAATATTATAAATCAACTATAGTTCAATTTAAATAAATAAAAATTAATATGGAACCACAAAGGACGCAGATAACCAAAATAGTCTAGAAAAATAAGATCCAAAATAATCCAGAAAAAGAAGATGAAAGTTGAAGACATCAAACTTCCTGATTTCAAAAGATGTCACAAAGCTGTAGTGTGTAAAAACAATATAACACTAGCATAAAGACAGACATATAGGGCAATGGAACAGAATAGACTTCAGAAATAAACCCATACATATATAGTAAACTGATTTTTGACAAGAATGCCAAGAATACACAACAGAGGAAGGACAGTCTCTTTAACAAACGGCACTGGGAAAACTGGATATCCAAGTGCAAATGACTGAAGTTGAACCCTTATCTTATACCATACAGAAAAATCAACCCATCAATACACAACATTCTTTTGAGTATGCTTCTGTTAAAGACACCTTGTTTAATATATATATTGTTGATTCATCAAACTGAAATCACTGCCAATAGCACCATAACTCAGGCCTGAAAGAAGATTATCTAACACATATTTTCTCTGTAAGATGCTTAAGAACAATATACAGCGCTTGAGTACAACACATATAGTGAAATCACTAAAAAGCACAATAGTGTGAAAAATATGACCCTGAATAGACACTGAAAAGGACACTTGTTTGTAGTGTGAGGAGAAACAAGAAGACAGAACATTGCCTTGTTTGACCTCCACTAGGAATTACATGTCAGCCAACCGCCGATTTTTGCCACTCTGCACATTTGCAAATGAGCAGGAATGCAGAAGTATCGATTTTGGAGTTACAAATAAGCTTTAATGAGTGGGAGAACTAGCAAACGATGGAATCCATGAATAATGAGGACTGACTGGAATTCATCACGGTAGTATGCCAAGGGGCAGGAATATTTCAGATGGGCTGGTAGAGGCGGCTTCCTAGATGAGCTGATCTTGAGCTGAGATCTGAACAGGTAGGAAGTAGGCAGAGATGTGTGAAGATGATGAGCGAGGGAGAGCGCTCTTCACGGAAAGTGAGTGCAAAGGGCCCACAGACCACAATGAGATTGGCATGTTCAAAGGCGGAAAAAGATGTGTGTCAGCACCCGTGCTGTCTATCAGACATCACCCACAGGTGCCTACTGAGCACTTGAAACGTGGCCAGTCGGAACTGAGATGTGCTGTAAGAGATAACACACCCGATTTCAAAGATTACTTGAATGCAAAGATATTTCATTAAAAATTTTTGTTGATTTTATGTTAAAATGACAATTTTGGATATGTTGAATGAAATACAACAACCTACTACGTGTTTTAGTAAATAAATGTGCATTGGAACAAAGAAACAAGTATCCATTCATTTACCTATTTTCTACCGCTTCCTTTGGCTTACAATGAGCCCAGCTGAGTAGCTGCAACAGTGGCCCATAAAGTCTAAAATATATACTATACATACTAGAGTTGGTCAGCCCCTCCTTTAATTCATTCAATAAGCCTTTACTGAGTACTTACTAGGTGAAACAACAGGAATTCTATTCTCTTTTCAAATGGATTATATCTTGGGGTTCATGCACCTATTTTGGAGGCCATAGCTATAAACAGTGGGAGCTGTTGAAGGATTAGGCCTAAAGATTTTAAAATGTTGCTCTAAGTTGAGCAATATTAAAAGGCAGATGGGAATGAGAAGGTCAATGAGGAAATGATTGCAATTGTTCAGGTGAATGGTAGTGAGTGCTCAAAACAAAGAAAAAGCCGATGGGGACTTGACTATCCGACTTCTTCTTCCTTTGGATATGATAGGCATTCTCCACAACTGAAAAAATACCAAACTGAGCTCCAGCTTACAGAGAGAAGGAAGGGAAAAAGAGGAGGCATTCTCCCTTTCTTTAAAGTTACTTCTGGGAAGTCATACACGCAATTCTACTTATATCCCATTGGTCAGAACTTAGCCACGTGGGCACGCTGAGCTGTAAAGGGTCATGAAAAATGTCATCTGCTCTGGGCATGATGTACCCAGCTAAAAAATCAGGGGTCCTTTTATTAGTAAGATGAAGGAATAGGCACCATGAGTAAACCTTAGCATGCCTGCCACACTGGCTAAGGCAAAGTAACTATTTAAAAATGAGAACGTGTCGTTACTTCCCTCCAAGTCTGATAATATAATGGGGCTTCCCTCATAGCTCAGATGGTAAAGAATCTGCTTGCACTGTGGGAGACTGGGGTGCGATCCCGGGGTCGGGAAGATCCCCCGGAGAAGCAAACGGCTACCCACTCAAGTATTCCTCCCTGGAGAATCCATGGACAGAGGAGCCTCGTGGGCTATAAGCCACGGGGTTGCAAAGAGCTGGACATGATGGGGGAACTAACATACACACAAGTCTGATAATGTAACACAGAAACTATTCAGCAATGGTCCAGCAGAATATGAGCAGTATTCTGCTTTAATTCTCAAACAAGAATCTCAGTACAGACTACAGGAAGGTATTTTTACATATAGAAACAAATGATAGCTGCTATTATCATAATCATCATGATTATTATTATTATAGGCCAAGAACCAATTAATACCTGGAGTCCAGGAGGCCCTGCTTGACTCAGTGACTCTTCCTCTTTACCCTTCTGGCTAAGTGTGCTGTCTTAGACCTCTCCTGTTCTTATTCACACTGTCCCATTCTTGCCTTATGGTTTTCATTACTTCATCTCCTTAATTACTATAAAATTGTTTCCAAGATGTGTATTATTCTCTGTTTTTCAGCACAGATCTACTATTTGCTGCATCCTCTGGGTCTCCTTCCTTGTGGTTCCATTTCCTTGTATGATTTATAACCTATGACTGCAAGCTCATTTTTATTTTTTAAAAGTTTTGGGCTGCACTGGGCCTCCATTGTGGTATGTAGGCTTCTCTAGCTGCGGTTTGCAGGCTTAGCTGCATGTGGGATCCTGTTCCCCTACCAGGGGTTGAACCCGAGTTCCCTGCATTGGAAGGTGGGATTCTGATCTGTTTGTTTTGGCTGTGCTGGGTCTTTGTTGCTGCGTGGGTTTTTCTCTAGTTGCAGCAAGCAGCGGTTACTCTCCAGTTGCGGTGCGTGGGCTATTGTAGAGCACAGGTTCAATGTGGCACACTAGCTTAGTTGCTCCAGGGCATGTGGGATCTTCCCAGACCAGGGACTGAATACAAGTCTTCTACACTGGCAGGCGACTCTTTACCACTGGGTCACCAGGGAAGCCCCTACAAGCTCATCTTTAGAGAGATTGCTATCTACAGGACACCAGTGCTCCCTGAGCTGTGGAAACTGCTATACGTCTCTCCGTATGCTCTCAAATGGTCTCTGCCTGGCCCTGGGTTTCAGAGGTATCAGGTCAGTCAATACACCAATTTCTTCAACTGTGGTCTCTGAACCACGTGGTAATGTGACTGAGCAACAAAACCCATTTTGTGAGGAAGCTAAGTGACAGGGAGAGGCCACCATAGAAAGGTTCCATCTGATATCCCAGCTAAGGTCTCAGGCCACAACCAGGATCAGCCACCAGATGGAGGAGTGAGCCTGCCTGCAGGTGTTCCCAGACCTAAGCCTTCAAATCTTCCATCTGAGGCCCCAGACATGGCGAAGCAGAGGCAAGCTGTTGCTGCCACATCGATCCAAATTCCGGCATGGTCCCACCGCATCTGTGAGCACAATAAAGGGCTGTTTTGTACCACTAAGTTTTGGAGAAGTTTGTGATGCAGTCATGGTAACTGGAACAGTACTCCTTTGTGACTCTCAGCTCCCAGCAGATGCTCAGCACTGCCTTCCTGTGTGAGCTTCCTTCATTTCTGCCACCTGGGGATTTCCTCCTCTTGGTCCCTAGCTCAGCCACATGCCCATAAATTATCTTAATACACTTTACCCCGCATTTGAAATACAGGGAAGCCAAGTGGAGTCTCTTCCATGTCAGCTTCCTCTGCCACACTGGCCAGAAGTTCCCAGAAAAATGTTTCTAACAATGACATGAAGAACTGAAGAATTTAATTTCTTTTGTATGTAAAGATACTTAAAAGTCAATAAGCAAGTGAAGCCCAAGACAGTGTGTTTATTAAAAAACAGATAACTCGCTACAGGAAAAAAAAGAAAAGAAAAACCCACACATGGCCAACAAACCCACACTGACCTCACTAATATTCAAATAAAAGCAAAATAACATAATGAGCTATGACTTCTGTCCTGAAAATAATAAAGATTTTTTTTCTCTACTACTAAGACAGTGTAAGATGGGGTCCAAGGAAGCGGGTACTCTCATAAGATTTCACTGGAAGTGTTAGTGTGATGTATCCAGAAAGCAACCAAGCAATACTTATGTCTTTATCATTTTATATATTTTGGGCTTCCCAAGAGCCTCAGATGGTAAAGAATCTGCCTGCAATGCAGGAGACCGGTTTTGATCCATGGGTTGGAAGATTCCTCTGGAATAGGAAACGCAACCCACTCCAGTATTCTTGCCTGGAGAATCCCATGGACAGAGGAGCCTGGCGAGTTATAGTCCATGGGGTTGATTTTTTTTTTTTTTAATATACTTTGGACCCAGAAATCCCACTTCCAGTTTATCCTAAAGGAATGATCAATGATACATCCAAATATTTACCTTCAAGGATGTCAAATCCTACAATTTTTTATAACAGAAAAGCAAAAAGACTGAAAACAGCCCAACATCAAAGAGCAGATGGTAATATTAGCTTTATTTTTAGCTCTGATTAAACCAAAATAATCAAATGAACATAACGAAAGGCAAGTTGTGGACTCATTGAGCAAGCTAGTTGTTTATGTATCCACTATACCAGTCATTGTGTTAGGACTTGAAATACAAAAATGAATATGATGCAAAAGCGTACACTCTACTCAGGGGAACAGTAAATGAATGATTACAGTTCATTATGATACACACTGACGATAAATCTGTACTTAGATTTTGTGGGACAACAGAGCTTTTGCTGACCTAACCAAATTAGGGCATAGGAGTTCTGCTTTTTTTTTTTTTTTTATTGCTGGCTGTGCTGGGTCTTCCTTGTTGTGGGGCTTTCTCCAGTTGTGGGGAGCGGGGACTGCTCTCTAGTTACAGTTCACAGGCTTCTCTGTAATGGCTTCTTGTCGCAGAGCACGGGCTCTGGGGCGCGAGGGCCCAGCAGTTTCAGCGCAGGGGCTTGGTTCTTCCACTGCATGTGGGATCTTCTCAGACCAAGGACTGAACCCATGCCTCCTAATTTGGCAAGCAGATTCTTTACCACTGAACCACCAGGGAAGCGCAAGTTTTCTTTTGTTTTTGAGCAAGGTATCTGCAAGCAAAGCCCTACAGATTTTAATAAATAGAAATGAACTGTGGCAGAAAAGGCTGGATGCCCCAAGTTCTTTTTCCCTCTGGAGAATAGAGTTGTTCCTAGAAAGTGACCACCTACCCTTGATTAGAATCCAGGTGAATGCAATGTGTAGCACTTTCTGCAAGAAGCTTACAGGAAGCAGGCCTGGTGTTTTTTTTTTTTTTTTTTTTTTGAAGCCATTCAGCTTGTGGGATTTTAGTTCCCTGACCAGGGACTGAACCTAAGCCCTCTGCAGTAAGAGTGCAGCACCCTAACCACTAAACCACCAGGGAATTCCCCGGGGTCTGCTTCCTCCAAACTTTCTCCTTTCCCTCCCATAGGCTGCACTTAAACTGACAGTGAAGCTAATGAACAGAAAAGCCTTGATCCTAGTACCAACAGGAAAAAAGCTGCCTGCTGATCAGGAACATCTGCCTTGGAACTGTCCTGTAAGAAATGAATTTCTACATTATATCAAAAATGTTTGGGACTATTTGTCATTATAGCTAGCAATACCCTAATACATAGGGCTTCTCTGGTGGCTCAGAGGGTAAAGGATCTGCCTGCAGTACAGGAGACATAAGAGACTTGGGTTAGATCCCTAGGTTGGGAAGATCCCCTGGAGGAAGGCATGGCAACCCAATCCAGTATTCTTGCCTGGAGAATCTCACAGACAGAGGAACCTGGTGGGCTATATAGTCCCTGTGGTCGAAAAGAGTCAGACATGACTGAAGTGTCTTAGCACTCACACAAATACATGCAATCTTTTATTTGCAATGGGGGAATATATTAACTCTCTTACTTAAACATGTTAATTAAGCATATACTATCTACAAGTCTATGCATGACAAAAGTGCTACATGCATGACAAATACAAAGGTGAACTAGAGATTCTGCCTTCACAGAATTTCCAGCACAGAAGGAAAGACAGTAGCCACTCTCACAGCTATAAGGCAAGGTGCCACATTACAGTCTTAGAGGAGCTAGACAGACAGATACACATTATCTCACATTAGAAGAGTTCAAAGCAGGGAGATACAATTTTCATGAGGGGGTTCACAAAACACTTGAAATAAACTGGAAAATGGCATTTAGACAGAATTTAGATCAGCTGAAATGCAGGTAGAGGCCCTGCTGGGGAAGATGTGAAAGGAAGGGGACTTCTTGGCAGTTTGGTAGTTAAGACTTCACCTTCTAAGCAAGGGGTGAGGGTTCAATTGGGAGCTAAGATCTGGTATGCCTCATGGACATAAACATCAAAACATTAAAAAAAAAAAAAGAAGTAATATTGTAACAAATTCAATACACACTTTAAAAAATGGTCCACATTAAAAAAAAAAAAAAAAAAAGATGTGAATAGAGCCCTGGAGAGTGAAGATGCCAAGCAGCTCCGTTTTAGACAAAATGAGTATAGGACATGGAGGTGGAGATACATAATGTGGATCTAAGCTACAGAAAATTGAGGCCTATAGGTTTGGTTTGGAGATGAAGTTCTGCTTTGTTTTTTAATATTTACTTGCCTGATTGCACTGGGTCTTAGTTGCAGCACGTGGGGTCTTCGATCTTGGCTGCAGCATGAGGGATCGCCTATAGTCATCTTAGTATTTGAAATCTTTTACTTGCAGCATGAGGGACTTAGTTCCCTGACCAGGGAACAAACCTGGGCCCTCTGCATTGAGAGGGCAGACTGTAGCCACTAGACTACCACAAGTCCTGGGGACAAAGTTTTTAAGAGTTATCTATTTACTGGTGAGAAATGAGAACAAGATTGGACTAGATTTGCAACAGAGATTTTCAAGGGAGAAGAAAGCCAGACTCCCTTAAAATATACTTCACCTCACCTCAGGAAGATAAAGAGAATGCAGAAAAGTGACTAGAGAGGGAAATAATCCAGGGGAAACCAGAATCGTGCAAAAAAACTGGATCATGTCCAATCCTACAGGAGTTAGTAGAGCAAGAAACTACATATTAATAATACGGCAACACCAAACACATAATCTCATTGAATCCTCAAACCACCCAATGAAACACAGTTCCCTGTCAACTACTGACCAGGCATTCAGACCCAACAAACACAAGCATTGCAGTTACATGAACCTGGATTCTAATCTTGGCTCTGCTCTTCAACAGCTGCATAATAATCATGGGGTCATGGAAAAATTAATAGTGCCTCTGACTCTCACAGAGTTAATGAGGATTAAATTTTTTTTTTAATTTTTAAATGAATGCCAAGTGCTCAGCATTGTGCTGGACATGTAATAAACACTCAATAAGTGGGAGCTATTGTTCTTTAAATACTAATATACACAGGTTTTTTTTTTTTTTTCACCACAGCCTGTTTATGGAAATGTAAATCAGTAAAGACATTTTGGAAAGCAAGATTCCACCAACATCTTTTTAATTACATTTGACCCAGCAATTCTGCTTCAAGGAATTCACTTTATAAAACTGTTCCCATGTGTAAGAGTGTTCACTATTGCACTGTTTGTGATAAAGAAAAACTGGAACCAAATTTAAGGATGTTTACATAAATTATGATATATCTATACCATATGATCATACATCTATATGACACATCTATGAAATATTCAATGAAGCTCTAAGTAAACTGATATGAGGGGCTTCCCAGGTGGTACCAGTGGTAAAGAATCCACCTGCCAATATAGAAGATGTAAGAGACATAATGTGGGTTTGATCCCTGGGTCAGGAAGATCCCCTGGAGGAGGGCATGACAACCCACTCCAGTATTCTTGCCTGTAGAATCCCCATGGATAGAGGAGCCTGGTGGGCTAGAGTCCATGGGGTTACAAAGAGTTGGACATGATGGAAGCAACTTAGAATGTTCGCAAGCTGATATGAAAGGTATTCATATCTTCTTAAAAAGGTAATTTCTCAAAAGAATCCATATGATTTTATTAATGATCAAAATTAAAAATGTAAAGAGAATGAAAAAATAAATACTAAATTAACTATGAAGTGTGGGAAAGTAAAGGAGTAGAAACTAAGGGCTTTCACCTTTAAGTCTGTATACTTCTGTGCTGTTTGAATGAGAAGTACAACTGTATTACAACGCAATTTCAAAAAATAAGAATTTGAAAAAAAAATGTCAGAAGTATTTTAGAAGAAATGCCACGCAATGTAAGATTTAAACTCACCATTAAAAATGTAGATGGGGTGATTGTGGGAATAGGATTGACATACATACACTACTGATACTATATATGAAATAGATAACTAATAAGTACCTACTTATAGCTCAGGGAACTCTACTCAGTGCTCTGTAGCGACCTAAATGGGAAGTAAGTCCCCCCCAAAAGGGGAATATATGTATACTTATAGCTGATTCACTTTGCTGTACAGCTGAAACTAACACAACAAACATTGTAAGCAACTGTAGGCTCCTCTGTCCATGCGATTCTCCAGGCAAGAATACTTAAGTGGGTAGCCATTCGCTTCTCCAGGGTATTTTCCTGACTCAGGAATAAACCTGGGTCTCCTGCATTGCAGGCAGATGCATTACTATCTGACCTACCACAGAAGCTCAAATGATCCAACAAAAATTAATTTCAAAAACAATGTAGATAAAAAGTCAATCAAGATAACAAACAGGGATTCTTGCACTTCAGAAAGCATAATACCCTGAGTGAGTGAGTGAAAGTTGCCCAGTGGTGCCCAGCTCTAAGCCAGAATACTGGAGTGGGTAGCCTTTCCCTTTTCCAGAGGATGTTCCCAACCCAGGGATTGAACCCAGGTCTCCCACACTGCAGGAGGTTTCCTTACCAGCTGAGCCACAAGGGAAGCCCTGGAAATGGTTGCAAATTTTCATTTATCTATGGAGAAGCTCCACAGTTTCCATGTCTATGACCCTAGGAAAGCTGTAGGATGAGATGACCAGTACAACAGAACAGACTACCTGCATCGCACAAATCTTTTCTAGCATTTTTAATCTCTCGAAGAAAAAGAGTAATAAATACACAAATTACATAGGTAAATCAGAAGTGGGACAAGGAAAAATGGCAATGAAAAGAGGGCCAGAGCTATGTGACTAACACGGTCAGCATCCGAAGTGCTGCTGGGGAAGGAAGGGAGATGCCAAGGCAATCAAAGAAGAAAACAGAAACACATTCAACCCCCTCTTCAGTTTAAGCCCTAGGAGGGTCGGAGGGCGAACCCGTAAGGGTGTGTCCACGCAAGGGGCCACTGAGTGTGCTGGCCCAGTAAGCCTCGATGCTGAAGGCAGGCCTCTTCGCCCGATCTTGCTCGCACGTCTCTGCACCGGTCCCGCCCGCAGCCTCCGTCAGGTCCTCAACCCTGGTCCCCCGCCAGCCCCTCTCCAAGAGAATCAGGAGATGCTTGGGGCAATCCACTGCGTCAGGAGGCTGGTTCCCCTGGATGGGAGGGGGCCGGACCAGGTGACCTCAGCGATCCACCTCCCTTGCAGGCCTAACTCTATGCCTCCCCCTACCCCCGGGACGTCCTTGGGGGGGGCTCCCCGGCACCAGGACGGTGGCACTCACTGTCCCCGCAGCTCGGCCGTGGATGAGAGGGGCTTCTTTGCCGGCCCGGCCCGCGGCAGCGGCGCCCAGGTCTGCGGTTCCCGCAGCGGCTTCAGCGGGGGCAGCGAACCGCGCTGGAACCAGCGGCGGCCCGGCGCCGAGCTGAACCCCAGGGCGGGATGGGCCGAGCTACGGCGGCGGGGCTGGGCGGGCGGCCGCACGCTCGCTCGGGCACCGCTCTTGGGGCGAACATGCTCAGCGGCCGGCAGCCCGGCGACGCTCTGGAGGGCGGCGCGCCCGCCGCTCAGCCCCGCCCTGCTGGGCCCGGATGCGGGTGATACGGCTGCCGCCCGGCCCGGCCGCTATGCGCGCCCGTTGCTAGGCGCCAGGATCTTCCCGGTGGGCAGTCACCTGAGGGCGTGCCGCGGGGGTCAGGGTGCCGCGCGGGTCAGGGTGCCGCGCCAGGACGGTGCTTGGGCAGCGGGAGGCAGCCAGGACTTACTGGACAACTACTCTAGGGTGCCGCAGCCTGCGAGACCACGGCTGCAGGGGGTGGGATGGGAGGAGGCTGCGGAAATGACGCTCAGACCCCGCGGCATGAAGTTGGTGCCACGTACTAAAGATGGAGTGGGTAGTGGGCACTTGCACAAGGTTGGTGAGGTGAGGCTCTCTGGGTTGCATTTTAAGATTCAAACTAACCAGGCTTTCCAGAGTACAGATGAGCCTAGACCAGCAGTACCTGACTAGTCAATCTCTGTGACTTAGCCGTCCTGAGTCCCCGTTCCCCTCACCGTGCCCTCAAGAATTCTGCGTTCTACGTCTCCTTTGTCGAGGTTCTTCGGTAGAAGGTTCGGCGGGAAGCCTAGCAGGCAACTCATATTACACCTGGAACCTAAACCCTTCGTTGTGTGATCCTGGAGGTCAGGAAGGTTATTAGTCCATTGACTAAAATATGAGGTAATGACCAACCTAGACAGCATATTAAAAAGCAGAGACGTTACTTGGTTTACAAAGGCCTGTATAGTCAAAGCTATAATTTTTCCAGTAGTTATGTACCGACAGGAGAGCTGGACAATAAAAAAAGGCTGGGCACTGAAAAATTGATGCCTTCGAACTGTAGTGCTGGAGAAAACTCTTCAGAGTCCCTTGGACAGCAAGATCAAACCAGGCAATCCTAAAGGAAATCAACCCTGAATATTCTTTGAAAGAACTGATGCTGAAGCTCAAGTTCCAATACTTTGGCCGCCTGATGCTGGGAAAGAACGAAGGCAGGAGGGAACGATAGAGTTATGAGATGGTTGAAAGGCATCATTGACTCAATGTGAGTTTGAGCAAACTCTGGAAGATGGTGAAGGGACAGGGAAGCCTGGCATGCTGCAGTCCACGGAGTTGCAAAGTTGGACACAACTGAGCTACTTAACAAAAAAAGTGGTATACTCAATAGGCTACACATTAAAAACCATATAGCAACTTTGAAGGGAAAAACCCTAGGCCTATCTCTGAATCAATTAATTCAGTTCTGGGTTGCACTCAGTGGAGAACCACCCACTCAGATGGTTAATATCATTAATATCAGTGTATTAAATGTACTTAATGTGTCAAATGCTTACTATTAAAAGGTATGTTTTGAGTCTGCTGTTGTCCCCCCTCCCCCTTGGCTATCATCAAATGGCTACTTAAAAGGCTTGAGTGAATCTAAAAAGCAAAGCACTTGCAAGGCATCAGGCACTGTTCTAACTGCTAGAACAGAGAAGGTTAAGACTCAAACCTAGTTAAACACAGAAGTGGCTGGGTTAAGCAACAGGTAACAATGGAAATTTTATTTCTGATAGTAACATGCTATGAAATACAAAAAAGTTCATATATGAAGAGATGTGTCTGGTATCTTTTTCCAAAATGAAAAAGAAGCCAAGTATACAGATCCCGTGGCTGAATGTTCCAGACACAAGATTCCAAGTGCCAACACTCTACATTAGAAGTTTATCATTTGAGGAACAAAAGAAAATATAGCTAAGTCATAAATTAAGGATCAAGGAGTGTGTAAGTCACTCAGTTGTGTCCGACTCGCTGCGATTCCACCAGGCTCCTGTCCATGGGATTCTCCAGGCAAGAATACTGGAGTGGATTGCCATTCCCTTCTCCAGAGATCTCCCCAACCCAGGAATCGAAGCTGGGTCTCCCACATTGCAGGCAGACTGAGCTATCAGAAAAGCCTAAGGATCAAGGAGAAGCCCTTTCAAACATCTCCCTGCTAGTTTCTAGAACTTTTGAATAAGCTGCTTTATGTAGACTTTACAGATGTTATCTTTTATTAAGGGATTTGAGATCCGGAATTATCCTGGATATCCAGGCCCTGCATTCATCGCTAGAGTCCACAGAAGAGGGAGGCAGGGTTAAGGGCCAGAAATTACAGAAGCAGAGATTATACTTTGAAGATGGAAGAAGGTCACAAGCCAAGAATTGTAAGCAGCTTCCAGAAATTGGAACAGATTCTTCCCTAGAGCCTTAAGGTGGTAGAAGGGGTGTTCACTTGATTTAGCCCAGTGAAACTGATTTTGAACTTCTGACAATTTGTGCTTTAAGTCACTTAAGTTTGTGGTAATTTTTCATAGTAATAGAAAACAAGTACTTAGAGTAAACTATGTCAGACACTGTGTAGGAGTAAAAAAAAAAAAAGGCCCACCTTAAATAGTTGACTGACTTAAAGGAGAGCAAGATTTTGGCTGACTGGTAACAAATCTGTCAAGGAAAACAGCAGGGGCAGAAAGTTGTCAATCTTCCCCAGGAAGTGGTCTCCAAGGACAGAAGAATCTGTCACATCTTGGGACATCCTTGTGTAGCACTTATCTCACCATCTTTAAGTCTATTTTGCCCATTAGACTAATACATGAAAGCAGAGCTATTTTCCTTTGTACATCCCTCTCAATGCTGAAGTTACACAACAAAAAGCATTTACTTAGAACTTTGGACCAGGCACTAACAACCTGACATACTTTAATCTTTACCAAAATTCTGTTACCACTATTTCCCTTATTTTGCTAAGGAACAAGAGATGAAGTAATTTAACTACTCAAACTATAAAGTCGCTCAGTGGTGTCTCTCTGCACACTATGGACTTTACAGTCCATGGAATTCTCCAGGCCAGAACACTGGAGTACGTAGCCTTTCCCTTCTCCAGGGATCTTCCCAACCCAGGAATTGAACCCAGGTCTCCAGCATTGCTGGCAGATTAACCAGCTGAGCCACAAGGAAAGCCCAATTAACTGGAGGCTGGATATGAATTCAAGCAGTTTGGCTCCAGAGCCAGCACTCTTAATCATCTTACCACAAAGAAACCCTCAAAGCCAAGCCAAGACCAGGGTAACACAGCTACAAGCCAGTGAGTGCAAGTTAAACTTCATGGCTAGGGTAGCCAGGGGATGACCTAATAATAAAGCTGGAGCTTTGAAGGCTACAACTGGAATGGCCTTCAGTTCAGTTGCTCAGTCACATCTGAGTCTGCAACCCCATGAATCGCAGCACACCAGGCCTCCCTGTCCATCACCATCTCCCAGAGTTCACTCAAAACGACATCCATCAAGTCGGGGAAGCCATCCAGCCATCTCATCCTCTGTTGTCCCCTTCTCCTCCTGCCCCTCCCAGCATCAGTCTTTTCCAATGAGTCAACTCTTCTCATGAGGTAGCCAAAGTACTGGAGTTTCAGATTCAGCATCATTCCTTCCAAGAACACCCAGGGCTGATCTCCTCTAGAAGGGACTGGTTGGATCTCCTTGCAGTCCAAGGGACTCTCAAGAGTCTTCTCCAACACCACAGTTCAAAAGCATCAATTCTTTGGTGCTCAGCCTTCTTCACAGTCCAACTCTCGCATCCACACATGACTACTGGATAAACCATAGCCTTGGAATGTCCTTACATGAGATCAGTCTTTGCATAAGTGGAACCTGGGTGCCCAGAGTTTCATCAGTGAGGCTGTTTAGCTCTCTGGTGATCTCTTATAAGTTAAAGATTTTGGGTGAGTTTAAGTAAAATAAGGCATTAAGTTGCATTTCAGCAGGTTCTAAGAGTTGACAAAATATTCTCATGTGTTTTTAGTCCTTACACTCCTGTGAAGGCAGATGGTATCCTCCCCATTCTTATATATTTCCCTATTTTCTGGACCCGTTTGGAAACTATGTGGAGAGCTGAATTTCTAGGATTGATTGTCTGCAGAAGACCTGTAAAGCCCAAACACTGTTTCTTTCCTCTCCATATATCCAGGATCTTATCCTTACCAGCTTCAGAAACTTGGCTACTTTGGGAGATATGTCAATATCCAAGGACTGTAACACGTGCCCCTCAGTGTTGACAGTGGGGGAAACTGGGTATTGGGCACAGGAAGATACATGGGAAATTTGCTGTGAACCTCAAACTGCTCTTTTCTAAGAGGCATTGTTAAAATACCATCCCACATATAATCCATTCCTGTTACTACTGCAAATCCTACACTGTTCCCCTCCACTCTCCCACGCCTAGGTAGTTAGCCAAATGCCACTTGAACCACCGTCACAGTAACCAGACTTCTGAGCCACTTCAACCTTTCAAGATACTGGGATCTGCAAAAACTGGGGACTATAAGGTGTATGTACTTACCAAAGCAGTAAAATGAAATAGGTAATTTCTAAGCTTAAGACTTTTAGGCTAAAAAAAATGAGAGACTTTTAGGCTACACCAAGAAATTAATGATTTCTAAACACAGACCCAACTGTTTACCAAGACATTAAATTTCTTGCAAAACACCTGATACTCATTATGTAACACTGGTTATAAACAACCTTCTTAATTGCCTTCAAGGATTCATTGACCCTAAACTCAGATAAACAGCTTTCAAGACCCAAGACTGTACTTAAATATACTTAACAACTTTCATATACTAAAAAGTAATGATTCTGGTACAATATTATCAAAATTCATACTGCATCATACCCTTGGCTCAATCAGTGAGGATAGTAAAACTTTCTCCTTATATGTACATGTATTCCATGTTATGCAGGGAGTGTTATTTATAAATTACATTCACAGGCACATACTTTCTTTCTTGTTACTATACACAGTAGAAATATTAAAAACTCACTAAAGTATGGGTAGAAGATGCAAAGCAAAAATAAGATGAAATGCAAAAAGAAAACTGACACCACTGCTGCTGCTAAGTCGCTTCAGTCGTGTCTGACTGTGTGACCCCACGAGGCTCCCCTGTCCCTGGGATTCTCCAGGCAAGAACTGGAGTGGATTGCCATTTCCTTCTCCAACGCATGAAAGTGAAGTCACTCAGTTGTGTCCAACTCTTCGAGACCCCATGGAATGCAGCCTACCAGGATCCTCCGTCCATGGGATTTTCCAGGCAAGAGTTCTGGAATGGGGTTAAGATTATCATTTTATAAACAAGTCAAGACCTGAGAAAATGGAATTTCTGCAACATTTTTAATCTGTAAACTGAACTTTTTATCATGCACAAAGGCCTATGAAATAGGCTTTCTTAGATTAGACCCAGTTTGGCCAACTGAAAATGGAAAATCAGGATTGTTTTTTGTACAGAAAAATCTTCAATAAACCCAAAGAATGTTTTTCACAAGACACAGGCTGGACCCTAAGTTTTGCATCCAAGAGGCCAGGCTGTTGATTTGACTTAACCTTGTCGCACCAAGATTTGCAAAGTAAAGATGGAAGTCAACCAAGACAGTACATTTCAATTTGTTTCAATTGTTTATTAACCAGATTACAAAAATAATCCTGGTAGATACCTGAAAGGAAGGAAAAAAAGCCCCATTAAGCATAATTAAAAATTAACATATACCAGGAGTTATCAATACCAATTGTTCCCACTTTTAGGTAGGAAAAAAAAAAAACAGGCCTTTTCTTCTCTCCATATAGTCCTCAAAAGGGAAAACCAAATCAACTGTGATCACATTACATGGTCGATTTTCCCCCACTAAATGCCAACTCAGAGAAACTCTCATCAGCATTTAGATCAATTTACTCTAGCATTGAGTAAACAACTTTCTGGATATAGTTGCTCACCTTAGTTCATCCTTCTAATAAGCCTGTTGATCTGGTCTTCCCTGTTGCCAGCATCTCCACCTTCTACAAAATGGGTGGTCTTTTTCTTCATTCCACCTCGTGGAGAAGACAATTTAAAGGGCCACAGGAAGTTGTTTGCTTCTTTGAAACGTTTTCCAACGGTATAGATCTCATGAATCAGATCCTCCATGCAGATGATTCCGTATTTCCCTGAACATGTTCAAAATTATTTAACGTTATTAAAATTGTTTATTTTGAGACTATTACATTTTAAGGCATCAAAGTGTATAGGCTGTTAACAGAGCTAGTGGTAAATCAAAAGTGAAATTAACAAGGAAATATGAAGCTTTACATACAGATACAGCTCAAGGCAGTGAAATCACACCTTCCATTTTTTCATAAACAGTATAGGGAATAAGGGAAGGTTCTTAAACAGTAAGAAAAGCCAGGCTATTCTCAAGACACCAAAAAACAGCTTGTCTGATACAATAAATTCTATAATAATTACCTTTCCCCAAAAAGGCAGAACCTACCAAGAGATCGAGCAATCAATGCATTGTCTGTCAGGGCAATTCGCTTTTTGTTGATTTTGCCATAACCACGCTTGTAGATCAATTCATTCACAGACTTCAGATTTGGGTACCTAAATACAAAAAGAAAAACAGGCATAAATGACCAAGTAAGACTATCACTGTCAAAACCTCTATAATTCGTTTACCAAAAAAGAAGTGAAAGACACCAACCCCCATGCAATGTATGGCTCCACAATCCTCAGCATATTAATTGATGCCTTGTTGAGCTTCACAAAGGTGCCATTGAAGATCTGCCGGAGGCGAAGGAGCTGCAGCACCTTTCGAACCTTTGGGCTCACACCGTTGATACTGCAAGGAAAAAACACAGAAAACTCCTTTAGCTTTCATCAAACCTTTTACAATAAAAAGACAGGGAACTAACACTTTGGGGCAACACATCACACCCAAACAGGAATAATCTCCTGTTACAAGACCACTCTTTCCTTTAGTTATAGCTGTATTCCATCACCTGTCAACTTGCCGCCCCTGCAAGGAAACAGTCTTTTGATATGTATTTTTCATATTCAAAAACTTTCCCAATGCTCTTATTAATTCCTTTTGTATAGATCTGTTTTAAGTCATTCTCCAGGACACTGAACTCAAGTGCTCAGAGAATGGACACAGGCTTTGGGCACAGGGCTCATCATTACTAAAATACTCCCCCACCCCATTCCACTTACCATTCAAGTTTCTGTTCCAGTGTATGAGAACCAAGGTCCTCACAAATGTGAAATTTTGCTGAGAGTGGACAGCTTTCCCTTTAAAAACAGAATGCAATAAAAACTGAACTTACCCTCTGATCCTGATGACAAACGCCAATTTGGGTTCGGCGGGTACATAGAAGTTGCCGGCTTTTCGTGCCATCCTAGCCATTCGAATTTCAGTTCTGTACATCTGCCTGTATTCCTTGTGGTAATGCTTAGCTTTTTCATAGATAAGCTTCCTCCTTGCCTTTCGAAGCTGAAAAACCAACATTCTTATTCATTTGCTTTTTGGCTCCCAAACACAATTAGCAATACCGGTTAAAAGAATACTCCTCTCTTGAAACTTTCTCAACACCATATATATTAACATTTCAAGAGAAAAACACCAACTTCATTAGAAAAGATCATTTTAAAAGTTAACCACACTGACTGGTACAGTAGCAGAAATAAACCTTGTTAAAAATATCCAACTGATTTTCAATCACAGGACCTCTTTTTTACTGTTGAGTCAAAAAGTTTACTTACCATCTTTTGGGCAAACTTCTTTCTCAGTCGCTTGATCTTAAGCTCTGCGAAATTCTTCCGCTTTTTCTTAAGGGTTTCTGGCACAGCAGGAACCTTCTTTTTCTTCTCTCTGACAACAGCAGACAGAAAAAGAGTTAAAAGGTCCGCGGCACTACATCACTTCCCATTCAGTACTGAGCATGATCTCAACGTACCTTTAACTGTACTAGTATGCTTCGCCTGTAATTTTTATGTCTAACAAGGACCACTGTCTTTAAAACGAGTCATAAAGACAATCAATTCACATTTAACCTACCATCAGTCCCAGGGTCCGAAGACAACGAAAATAGCGACAGCCAAACAGAGTAAAAGACTGCTCCAACACACTGATCCCTAGACTATTAGAGTGACCCGTAAAATACTAATCACCACCCCGATTCAAACCTCAAGTTCCACATGTTTAAGCAAAGGCCTGATACCAGGTACGCTTAGGGCAAAAGCCTCCCAAGGAAGAAGCCAATTCAGAGGTTCTGACCCTCACCCCTAGAACGAGGAACTGGATAACCCCCCAACCCCACATATATTCAGCTCTCACACCTTGTTCCCAGTACCTCCAAGACCTCCTCTCCAAGGCCGCCTGAATCCCATCTTAGCCTGAGACCACCAGTAGTGTCACAGCGCGTCACAAACACACAGATATGTTGTCAAAGATACAAGCTACAGAAGGATAGAGAGAGACAGAGACTGGAAGGCTCTGGTTTCCGG
Source organism: Madoqua kirkii (assembly GCA_006408675.1). Classification (NCBI taxonomy): domain Eukaryota; kingdom Metazoa; phylum Chordata; class Mammalia; order Artiodactyla; family Bovidae; genus Madoqua; species Madoqua kirkii. Next base: position 4,389 of record SJYC01090196.1, on the reverse strand, counting down.
GATGGAGAAGGATACTCGACACAACGAGGAGAAACTTACTCTGCACCCTCCATGGTTCCAGCCGGGAAAGAGGAAGTTAGCGCATGCGCGCTGTCCACTTAAAGACGGCGAGGGTGAAGCCCCACGACTCATAGGTGTCTCGAGATAAGCCAGAAAAGAACTCGGAACTAAGAACTCGACTCGCAGGCGCAGAGCGAAGAATGCCTGACTCAGCCTCTTTACGATCAAGTTTCGGGTAAAATGTGTGTGGGGAAAATGAATACATTGGCTAGACTCTAATCGATACGATGAGAGCAAAGAGTGCCGATTCCTTGACTATTCGGGGTCCTAATCTTTAGGCTGCGTCGACAGGATATAGCTCGAATTCTACCCAGTAATAGATGCAAACGACACGCCGGCGGGGCGCGAACTACAAATCCCGGCATGCATCACGTTCATGGCCCACCCACCGAAAGGGCAACGCCGGTCAGTGTCTGAAGGGAAGCGCGGCGGCGGTGGTCCCAGCCAGGTAAATGGGGAGCCTCTTGGCCTTCGATCCAAAGGGCCAGCTACGATTGTAGGCTGCTCCCGGCTTTTGGCCGCCTTCCCGGCCCTTCGCTAACACCAGCAGCCGACTGGCACGCCCGTTGCCGCACTGCCGAGGTCCTTGTCTCCGTTCCTCCAGACTGCAGGGCTGTCTTCCGCAGCGCCTGATCGCCGGCAGAGCCGTCCAGAACTCCTGGGTTAACGAAAGTGACTTAGACCGGGGAAAAGCGAGGACCAGACGGCCGGAGGACAGCCCGGGCACTGCCGACTGTCCGGCCCGGTCGGGACGCCCCGAGGCAGGGTGGGGATGGGGGCGTGAACCGCGATGGGAGGTGCAAGGAGGATCGCCGCGCGCCCCTCGCCCGGAGTGAGAGGGAGCCGCGGCGGCGCCTTGGCCATGAGAGCCGCGTGCGCTGCCTAACTCGCGGCTGTCACCGCCGCTGCAGCGGGACCGGCCGGCGGGGCGGGCGCTCCAGGACCGGCGGGCGGCAGCCGGCGGGAGGCGCCGAGCCGGGCACAGCCTGGGGCCACCGCGCCGAGCTCGGGCGGGAGTGGCCCCGCGCGAGCGGGGAGCGGCGCCGCGCACTCCAGCCCGGCGGGCACCTCGAGGGCGGGCGCGGGGCGCAGCCTTCGGGTCCCAGCAGCTCTGACCAGCGCCCCCGGGGCAGCTCGGGGAGGGGGCCGGACGCAGGCGCTGGGCTCGTGCGGGGGTTCTCCCGGGACGTCGCGATGAACATCGTGGTGGAGTTCTTCGTGGTCACTTTCAAAGTGCTCTGGGCGTTCGTGCTGGCCGCGGCGCGCTGGTTGGTGCGGCCCAAGGAGAAGAGCGTGGCCGGCCAGGTGACCAGCGCCCCCGGGGCAGCTCGGGGAGGGGGCCGGACGCAGGCGCTGGGCTCGTGCGGGGGTTCTCCCGGGACGTCGCGATGAACATCGTGGTGGAGTTCTTCGTGGTCACTTTCAAAGTGCTCTGGGCGTTCGTGCTGGCCGCGGCGCGCTGGTTGGTGCGGCCCAAGGAGAAGAGCGTGGCCGGCCAGGTGTGCCTCATTACGGGCGCCGGCAGCGGCCTGGGCCGCCTCTTCGCGCTCGAGTTCGCCCGGCGCCGGGCGCTGCTGGTGCTCTGGGACATCAACACCCAGAGCAACGAGGAGACGGCGGGCATGGTGCGCCACATCTACCGCGACCTGGAGGCGGCCGACGCCGCGGCGCTGCAAGGTAACTCGGACCGGCGCCCGCGGCATTGTTGGGTCAAGCCTCTTCCCACCCCCGCGCCCTCCCCCCGAGGGCGCCGGAACCCCATGGTCACAGCCAGTCCTGCTCTCGGGGAAGAGCACCCTACCCTCTGCAGCCCAGGCTTCCGCGAGTGGAATTTGCCCCCTGATCAGGGGCATGGGCCCTTCTGTATCAGAAGGGAGAAAGTGTGCCAAAGCCCGGTCTTAACGGAGGTCCAGTCCCTTTGGGGAAGACTGTGGGCTAAGAGTCTAAGTAGGGCGAGGGAACTTGGGACCCCCGGTTTGAATCCTAAAGAGATGTCTCAGTCTCGTTTGGGAAGGAGAAACTAGTGTCTTTGGGAAGTTGTTCTCAGACTCGCTCATTGATGCATACGTGTAAGTTACTGCGGTCTGAAGGGCTGACGAGAGCAGCATTGATGATTTCACTATAAGTTTAACCACGGGAAAATAATTAACATTGTTGCACCGGAGCTGTTAAGTCAGTGCTTGAGTTACATACTCGGCCGGATTGAAAGACACCCGGCCTCTTAAGGGAAAACGCTTGAAGGATTTAAGCCTTATTGTAAAATTAATTCCATGTTTTTGATAACCTTAGGAAATCTGCATTTCTGGGTATTTATTAACTAACCTGAGTCTGAGACTTTTTTTAAAAAAGCCAAAAGTGGAAAACATAACCAACCATAAGTATCGGTCTCGATTTGATAATAGCTCTTGCTTTTTGACAATTTTTTCATTTCCAGAGAAAACACCGAATTATATTGGGAGGATTAACTTGGACACCACCCCTCCCCGATATTGATCATTTGTCACCAAAATTATTGGCACCTGTCTTTTATGTCAGAAAACCAAAGGTCAAAACTGGTGCATCTCCATGGGTATGAGGGTAGAAACAGATTTCTGTGCTCCCTGCCCAAACCTAAAAGAGAAAGGTGATTGTTTTCCAGAGAAGAGAGCAGGTTTTTAAATTGAGTTCTTATACAGGAAAATCGCACATTTACCTGTCAACTCGGTTTATGTAAGGCTGCTTCTTGGAGGTTTTAGCTACTCCTGATAGGACCAACCAATGTGATCCTCACTTTGTCATAACTGATGATTTCACTATAAGTTTAACCACGGGAAAATAATTAACATTGTTGCACCGGAGCTGTTAAGTCAGTGCTTGAGTTACATACTCGGCCGGATTGAAAGACACCCGGCCTCTTAAGGGAAAACGCTTGAAGGATTTAAGCCTTATTGTAAAATTAATTCCATGTTTTTGATAACCTTAGGAAATCTGCATTTCTGGGTATTTATTAACTAACCTGAGTCTGAGACTTTTTTTAAAAAAGCCAAAAGTGGAAAACATAACCAACCATAAGTATCGGTCTCGATTTGATAATAGCTCTTGCTTTTTGACAATTTTTTCATTTCCAGAGAAAACACCGAATTATATTGGGAGGATTAACTTGGACACCACCCCTCCCCGATATTGATCATTTGTCACCAAAATTATTGGCACCTGTCTTCTATGTCAGAAAACCAAAGGTCAAAACTGGTGCATCTCCATGGGTATGAGGGTAGCAAACAGATTTCTGTGCTCCCTGCCCAAACCTAAAAGAGAAAGGTGATTGTTTTCCAGAGAAGAGAGCAGGTTTTTAAATTGAGTTCTTATACAGGAAAATCGCACATTTACCTGTCAACTCGGTTTATGTAAGGCTGCTTCTTGGAGGTTTTAGCTACTCCTGATAGGACCAACCAATGTGATCCTCACTTTGTCATAACAAATTCGGTTCATTTCTGGACTTTGGCTGAATTCAGATTATTAATTACAGTTTTGATTTGTGAGCCTCGGGGCTCGCAGACAGACTAAATAGAGTAAGAGCTGCTTCTGACCACTGTTCCCCCCAAAGAGGAGTGTGTGTTTGGGAGGAGGAGGTGTTACTCTCTGGGCTGAGATCTGTTCATTCCAGGTGTCTTTAGCTCCAGAAAGCCAATCCCATGAGGTCTGACTTGTATTGGGCTGGTCACAATTACATGATTTTCCCCTAAGCAAAGTTATCCAGTAAATTGCTGTAATTCCCAGACTAGAGGGAGGAAGGCAGCTGTAAGTGCAGTCATTGGCAAGCCTGATGGTGTTAGAAACTTGAAGCTCACTGTAGTATTTTTGTTTTGTGTGATCTTTGTCCTACTGATGGCCACGTGACTCATGTTTTGCACCCTCCCTCCCTTCCCTTCTCTGTTGCATTTTTTTCCCTTCATCTGAACTTCTGAGGACAGCTGGGAACGGTGAGGAAGAAATTCTGCCCCACTGTAACTTGCAGGTTTTTACCTACACCTGTGATGTGGGAAAGAGGGAGAATGTCTACCTGACAGCGGAAAGGGTCCGGAAGGAAGTTGGCGAGGTCTCCGTCCTGGTCAATAATGCCGGCGTGGTGTCTGGGCATCACCTCCTGGAATGTCCTGATGAGCTCATTGAGAGAACCATGATGGTCAATTGCCACGCACACTTCTGGGTAAATATAAACATCCTTGTTTTTATTATTGGGCCCTACTCAGCAAGAAGGTTGGGAAAGAGCGAGACTTCAGTACCAGCCTGAAAGCCACCTGCACTCTTTCACCCACAAAGCTTGCTTCCAACCACCCCCGCCCCCCCCTC
>SJYC01090195.1:0-36342 GCA_006408675.1 Madoqua kirkii | reverse complement strand
TGAAAGGCACCTCCCCTCTTTCACCCACAAAGCTTGCTTCCAACCCCCCCCCAGCCCCCCCTCCGTGAATTACAGCATATGCTAGTTACTATTAAATGATTGTTTTCCTCCTCGCGCCCCCCCACTCCCAATTCAGAACTTCTGGAGAGGGTAGAGGACTGAACATTTTGAACTAGTTTGAAAGATTGCCATAAAAATAACAAGAGGGAGTATAAAACCCTGGGTTTGTTTATTTTACTTTCTGTTGAGTTTGTAAAACATCAGTTGTTCTTATGAATTCCTAAAGTCAGAGTTTAGGCTTCCAAATTACTGCGGAGCCACATTTCAGAAAGCGCCAAAGATTCTGAGATCAGCATCTGTGGTCCGGTGGGAGTGGCCAGGCCACCCTGGCAGCCATTTACCATCCATTGACTGTCCCCAGGGTCTGTGGCATATTGGGGCATATCTCAGAACTTTCTCAGCTTAGAAGATATATCTCTAAGAAGTCACTCTGAAAGGACCACAGAGTTCCTCTGTAGGGGGCAGAGGGGTTGAGAGTTGAGACCTGGCAAAACAGGGACTTGAACCATTTCAGCCTCCAGTCATCTCAGAACTATTACCTCATCTAAATAGATGAGAGAGCGGGCCTTCTGCTCTGGGGGCAAAACTAATCCCAGTTTGCCAGCTGACCTTTTCTAATGGTAGGCATGACGCTCTCCCCTTTAACTATACACTCTTGACCCACTTTATGCTCTTCCAACCCTGCTTTACTTTTGTAGGCAGGTGGGATCCAATAAAGAAAGGATAAGGAAACAGGATTTTTGTTTATTTGTTTTCTCATAGGCGGATTAGTCTTCTAACAGAGCACAACAAAGAACTGTTTCCCTAAATAGGTCACATTAAACCTCATTAATTTTTTAGCAACTGCTTAAAAACTTAATCTGGCTTTAGAAGTACTCGTTCAAACGTTGCTCCTTGAACAGTAAACTATTTCTCTGACCCCCGCAGGAGCTCATTTTAATGTTGTCTATTCAAGCGTGAGCTTTAAATCATTTCCAAAGCTCTAAAAATGAACATATAAATGACAGACACTAACTCATACCTATGTTTTAGGCGCGTAAGGTTACCAAATACAGTTTGGAGGGCTTCAAGTGTGTTTTGTGTGTGCACGTGTGCATGCGTAGATAGGTATATGTGATGCGAAGTGGGAGTGGGAACTTGAATAAAAATCCTGTTGCCGTGGGGGCCGCAGACACGGGACGGGTGATCAGGTGGGTAAAAGCCAGCGCAAGAGAATAAACTTGTCAACACAGTTCGTCAGGAATCTTGTGTGTTTATAATTTGGAATAAATCAAAGAGCCACCACTTGAAGTAAAAGATATGTATAAATTGCAGGTAGACTGTAGTTTTCATATTTAAAGCCTGGTGAGGATGAGGCTGCCTTAGCAACTGCATCTGATTTCAGTCCATTTGTCATTCTTAAACAGAGCTCTAGCCATCAGTTGACTAGATGAACCATGGACAGCCGGACTGTTTCTGTTTTGGTTTTTTTTCCCAGTCACCTCTGACTGAGTTGATGCTGGTTTCCAAACTGTGAACCTTTACCTTCACAAAGTACTCTAAAGTTTAACCACCTGGCCCAATTGCCCTGCTTGATTATTTTCCTGAATTGTACAGTGTCACACATAACCAGATTTTTAGAAAAACCCTGTACAAGTTAGATACTTGTAAGAGGAAAGCTTCTTTTTGTCCGACATCCTATAAAAAGAGAGCCAAGTCAAGTGTCTTAGGCATAAAACACCCATAGCCTCAGCTTTGAAAATGCACATCAGTTGATAGACTTTCTAACCTAAGGAGGAAATTAAAGTTTGAACAGAAAAATTTTTGTGGCACCAAATCTCTCTCTACCAATAAGGAACGTACCAGCTTCCCATAGTGCTTCCTTTGCTTGGTAATGTTGTTTAACTGCACAATTTAGGGAGTTCTTGGACGCTTTGACAGGAATGACGTCACTTCATATTAAACTATGGGAGGCTCCTGAATTCTCCAGCTGTTTTTCCCTTAAGCATCTAAACCTCAGAATTTATTTTCAAAATTGAGTCAGAAAATTCATTTCAAGAGTTGGAGTTTCTGACTTCTTGCCAAGACTCACAAACCATTTAGGAAGAAATCTAGCAAGCCAACATTTAAAAGACGACTTAGTATAATTTTATAGTGATTTCTTTAGGGGAGAGCATTGAGTAGTCTAAGAACCACCTGAATTCAGCTTCCCTTCCAGTAGTCCCCTTGGGTGAACATGTTCATGGTAACTATTCCAACATGCACTGCCATGTGCTGCACTCCTTCCAGAAAAAGATAACCGCAGTGTCTTTTTACTGCATTGGGGTGGGGAAAAGTAGTTGCCCCATACATTTTAAAGAGTGGATCATCTGAGCCAAGACTCTTTCAGTGATTGGAACAGGTCAGCTTGAGCCAGACTTTTTAAGTAGCAGTTGATGTCTGTGTTCATAACATAATCAGCAGTGTATGGATCCTGACCCAGCTCTATAGTCATAGGCAGTGAACTGGAAACGACGTAGACGTTCACTGTGGGTACTCCGATTTCAAACTTCCCCGGCCTAGAAGGCCCTCTGCTCCACACTATATGTCTTTTCAGAGCTGGCTCAGGTTCTTCCTGTGACCTGCATCCTCATTCTGGCCCTTATCTCGTGTTTTGATGTGTCGGAGCCACAAGGATCCTTAGAGACCATCTTGTCCAACCTTCTGTTTTCTGATGGAGCTGCAGTTGCGTAACTGCCGTCTTCTTTTGTTGCTCTCTCGAGGTGTTTGTTGTCATCCTCGTCCTTTGTGCCTGCTCTGTGCTCTCTGGGGCACCTCCTGATCCATTGTGCCCCCGGAGCCCCAAGTAGATGGCAAGCTGTCTGAAGGCAACTTGTTACGGACCTCTGTTTGTTTTCCTCTGCCAGGGACAGAACTCTACTCCTAGTCACTTAGTAAATGTTTGATAGTAGAGGCTAGGCTTCTGCTTAAATATTTAGAAGATCATGTACTCAGAGAATGCTCCCATGAGTCTGGCTTCTGAAGTTTCAAAAGGTAAGCATTATGTTGGACTAATTCAAGCTGCAGAAGATTGACAGGATCTCAAAGTGAGGGATCTTATGTTTGTTACCGTGTGTCTCTCCTTTTGTTTTCATCCACAACTTTTCCATTCTCCGTGCCCACCTGTAAGCTTGCTTTTTCCTATAGTATATTGACTCTGCTCATTGGTGCGAGGCTGGTGGTTGATAGACAAGTTTAAATCAACTCAGTTTGAATATATGGCAGTCATTCCTGTTTCTAGCTGAGCCTCAAGGAAAGGATTCTGGCCATGGTTCGTTTCTCTTTTGATTTTTTTTTTTTAAACTTTTATATTGGAATATAGCCAATTAACAAGGTTGTGATAGTTTCCCGTGGACTGCAAAGGGACTCAGCCATACATGTACGTGTATCCATTCTCCCCCAAACCCCTTTCCCATCCAGGCTGCCACATTACATTAAGCAGAGTTCCGTGTGCTATACAGTAGGTCCTTGTTGGCTTTGCATTTTAAATACAGCAGTGTGTACATGTCCATCCCATACTCCTTAACTGTCTTTTCCCCCCATCCTTGCCCCCCTCCCTGGCAATCACAGGTTCATTCTCTAAGTCTGTGATGCATTTCCTTTCTTGCTTCTCATCCTCCGACCTATTTCCATTTAGAAGTGTTTGCAGTACTTAGCATTATTTTGCACAGCCCTCTGGTCTGCTCTGAGCTTTCCTGGTGGCTTAGACCATGAACGATCTGCCTTCAATGCAGGAGACCCAGATTTGATCTCTGGGTCAGGAAGATCCCCTGGAGAAGGGAACAGCAATCCACTCCACTATTCTTGCCTGAGGAATCCCATGGACAGAGGAGCCTGGTGGGCTACAGTCCATGAGCTCACAAAGCTATGATACTCAGGGTTCTTCTAGCCCAGCAACTCTCCTCGGATTCTTGTCTTGGTTACCAGTCAAGACGTGATAGATTTAGGGGGTAGGTTTTAATCAGCATGATCTGTTGTGCAACGTCCAGTTAGGACAAGAACGTGGGACTGTGCAATACAGCTCTCTTGACTTTTGGCATAAATCAGAGAAACCATCTATTCAGACTCACTCTGTATCTGGGTAAGAGGCAAAAACTTGAAAATATTTCTCTAGTATCCTTTGAAATATGGAGAACTGGACTCCACATAGGAGCTACAAACCCATGTTTCCCCAAAAAACATTAATATTTTGCTTCACTTGTTATTTTTAAAGGGAATCTTTAAAAGAAAAAAAAAATGTAACTTGTCATTTCTAAAAGACAGAATTTATCTGTAGGTGCTTTTTTGACCAAAGAGCTGCATTTGGCTTTTATACATGAGCAGCAAATTGATCCCCGATTAACCAAAAGGGGGAAGCAAAAGCATTTAACTCCAGGCCTTTTTATGTTCTAAAGAAATTTTGCATGGTAAAGGGCTAAATCTGTCAAATTGCTAGTCGGTAATTTACTTCTATTGATATGATAGTCAGACAAGATAATTGGTAGTTAATTAATAGACCACTTAACTTAAAAGGTTTCGCAGTTTTAAAATACTAATTACTGAATTGGGCATTTATCTATATCCAAGTGTCTAAAGTCTATTTAGTTAAAATCCATCCAGGAAAAGTAAAAGCCCACCAGCTAGATCTGAGTAATGTAGCACTTAAAGACATTAGTGCTGTGGTTGTACCTAATATCTCATGAATGGTCCCTAATCATTAATGTTTAAGTTCTTACGTGATTTATTGGTTTTTAATCTCAAATACTATATTCCTCTGTCCTCTGGTTGGAGAAATCTAGTTTTGTTCATGGCTTCTTGGATTTAGAATTTTTTTTAAAAAATCACTTCTAAAGTATTCTTATAAAACTATGTTGCTGATACTTCCTCCTCCAAAATGTAATATTAAGAATTCTTAGGGTAAATATTTTATAGAGTATTGTTTTCCTGTCTTAGCGACTGAAAATGTGAAAGTTGGGATGTATTTTCAGGTCTGTACTAAAGCTGGCTTTTGTTATTAAATAAATTCATATGCATAAAAATCAAATGTTTGAGCTTCTACAATAAACTTTTTGTGTCTTGGACCGAATTGTAAACTGACATAGGGTCAGCATATTGTATGTTATTAATTCTCATGGTCACAGTTAAAAACTGAGTAAAATGTCTCTTTAGATAGCAGCTGCTTGGGTACCTGGAAGTCTTACATTCCTGTCAGGGTCATTTTATAGCCTTCTTTCCTAATATAAAATAAGATCACGTGCTTATTGAGCTTCAAGTGTCTATATTTGATAAATTACATGCTGGACCCAAATCTGGTGCTACTAGAAATAAACATCTATGACATGATAAATAATCGGTGTGAGCAAGGAACCATCCTACAAAAATCTTCCCAGCACCTTTGATATATGTTGTAATCTGGTTATCTCAGTTGTTTAGAAAATATTGCCAAGTAACCAATCTCATATGAGAAAATGTCAGGGGCTTATTTAATGGCCGTATCCAGTGTGTGGCATGACCTTTCTACAGAAAGTGAGCCTGTCAAGCATCTCTTTGAGATGCTGGCACTCTAGCTGCCATGGTAAGCCCACTTTCTCCTGCTTCTTTTCTCATCTTTCCAGTTTTCTCTTCTCCTTGCCTCCAAGATCTGAGGGCTGTCTAGTATGGCATGCTCAGACCACTTCTCACTGTGCTCCTCGAGCTGGGTAGTCTGTTTATTTCAGTGGCTTTGACTGTGATTCCTGAGAGTTCCCAAGTTCATACACCTGTCTTGGCTCTTCCACGCATTCCCTAAAACCAGAAAATCTCAAAACGGAAAGCGATTCCTCTTTGCCCCATCTTGAATCCCCTGGTGTGTAGCAGATGCCAGGCCTGGAAACATCAGCAATGTCTTTAATCCTCCATCCTGCACACACTTGTGGGTCACCAAAGCCTGACTCTCCTGTTGCTACCGTGTACTTTGATCCCCTCCTTTCCATTCCTGCATCCTCCTCTGTGCTTCCATCACCTCTTGCCTGGTCTCTGCAAAGAATCTGTGAACTTCTCTCGCTGTTTCTAGCCTTTGTTCGCCAACCTCGGTTACCTAAGCAGATTTGAATTGGTTGTATGCCTACTTAAAGATTATACTGACTGGAACCTTAGCCCAAGCCCTTGCGTGACCATATTGTTCACAGCGTGAAGTCCAGGCTCGTTAGGGTGGCAGCTCCAGCCTTCCAAAGCTGATTTCCACCTGCCTGCCAAGCCCATCGCCTCACTGGCCCTGAAGGGGCCGGCACGCTCACCTCTCTTACCATTTGGGTCCCATCTTCCTGGGGGACAAAAGTTGAATAGTTCAGACAAAATATATCTCTACTCCTGAGAAAGAAAAACAAACACATTTGAAATCTTTTCACACTGACTTCATAGTGTCTTGATATACCAAAGGGGCAGTCGTTGTGGAATAGAATAATTGCCTGTTCCTTCTTCAGGGAATGGCACTCTCTTGTTTGATTATGTGCTGTTTATCTTCATTTTTGGAAGCAAAATTGATGTTCTTTTCTACTTCATTATTTCTACATCCAGGGCTTTATCCAGTACCTGCCCAAGTAGACATTAACCTACAGGGCACGTCACAGTGGCAGCATTCGTTAACCTGTGCTAATGCTGACACTGCCGGGTAGCTTTTTCAGAAAGGCTGAGTGGGGAGCACCTGGCAGAGTCCTCAGCATCCAACTGGCTGCAGGAGCAGGTCACCGTGGCCCAGAGGATGGCTGCAGACCCTGTGCTTAAATGCTTAACTGCTCACATCCTCAGTGTATTCTCTTCTTCTACATTTGCCTTTTGTTGTGGTTCAGTCACTGCGTGGTCTTCGACTCTTTGTAACCCCATGGACTGCAGCATGCCAGGCTTCCCTGTCCTTCGCTATTTCCTGGAGCTTGCTCAGACTCAAGCTCAGACATTGAGCTTGCTCAATGTCCATTGAGTTGATGATGCCATCCAACCATCTCATCCTCTGTCACCCCATTCTCCTCCTGCCTTCAGTCATTCCCAGCATCAGGGTTGAGCCTGTCAAGCATCTCTTTGAGATGCTGGCACTCTAGCTGCCATGGTAAGCCCACTTTCTCCTGCTTCTTTTCTCATCTTTCCAGTTTTCTCTTCTCCTTGCCTCCAAGATCTGAGGGCTGTCTAGTATGGCATGCTCAGACCACTTCTCACTGTGCTCCTCGAGCTGGGTAGTCTGTTTATTTCAGTGGCTTTGACTGTGATTCCTGAGAGTTCCCAAGTTCATACACCTGTCTTGGCTCTTCCACGCATTCCCTAAAACCAGAAAATCTCAAAACGGAAAGCGATTCCTCTTTGCCCCATCTTGAATCCCCTGGTGTGTAGCAGATGCCAGGCCTGGAAACATCAGCAATGTCTTTAATCCTCCATCCTGCACACACTTGTGGGTCACCAAAGCCTGACTCTCCTGTTGCTACCGTGTACTTTGATCCCCTCCTTTCCATTCCTGCATCCTCCTCTGTGCTTCCATCACCTCTTGCCTGGTCTCTGCAAAGAATCTGTGAACTTCTCTCGCTGTTTCTAGCCTTTGTTCGCCAACCTCAGGTTACCTAAGCAGATTTGAATTGGTTGTATGCCTACTTAAAGATTATACTGACTGGAACCTTAGCCCAAGCCCTTGCGTGACCATATTGTTCACAGCGTGAAGTCCAGGCTCGTTAGGGTGGCAGCTCCAGCCTTCCAAAGCTGATTTCCACCTGCCTGCCAAGCCCATCGCCTCACTGGCCCTGAAGGGGCCGGCACGCTCACCTCTCTTACCATTTGGGTCCCATCTTCCTGGGGGACAAAAGTTGAATAGTTCAGACAAAATATATCTCTACTCCTGAGAAAGAAAAACAAACACATTTGAAATCTTTTCACACTGACTTCATAGTGTCTTGATATACCAAAGGGGCAGTCGTTGTGGAATAGAATAATTGCCTGTTCCTTCTTCAGGGAATGGCACTCTCTTGTTTGATTATGTGCTGTTTATCTTCATTTTTGGAAGCAAAATTGATGTTCTTTTCTACTTCATTATTTCTACATCCAGGGCTTTATCCAGTACCTGCCCAAGTAGACATTAACCTACAGGGCACGTCACAGTGGCAGCATTCGTTAACCTGTGCTAATGCTGACACTGCCGGGTAGCTTTTTCAGAAAGGCTGAGTGGGGAGCACCTGGCAGAGTCCTCAGCATCCAACTGGCTGCAGGAGCAGGTCACCGTGGCCCAGAGGATGGCTGCAGACCCTGTGCTTAAATGCTTAACTGCTCACATCCTCAGTGTATTCTCTTCTTCTACATTTGCCTTTTGTTGTGGTTCAGTCACTGCGTGGTCTTCGACTCTTTGTAACCCCATGGACTGCAGCATGCCAGGCTTCCCTGTCCTTCGCTATTTCCTGGAGCTTGCTCAGACTCAAGCTCAGACATTGAGCTTGCTCAATGTCCATTGAGTTGATGATGCCATCCAACCATCTCATCCTCTGTCACCCCATTCTCCTCCTGCCTTCAGTCATTCCCAGCATCAGGGTTCAGGGTCTTTTCCAATGAGTCAGCTCTTCATATCAAGTGGCCAAAGTATTGGAGCTTCAGCTTCAGCATCAGTCCTTCCAGTGAATATTCAGGGTTGATTTCCTTTAGGATTGACTGGTTTGATTTCCTTGCAATCTGAGAAACTTTCAAGAGTCTTCTACAGCTCCACAGTTTGAAAGCAACATTTATCTTTACCTTAACCATTTTTCAGATTTTCAGGATCTTTGTCAAATTCTAGTGAATTGACTTGAGTAATTTAAACATACGTAAGATGTGACAATCAGAAAACTCCTTCCAAGCAGTTTAATACCCTCAATAGGGAGGGGGAATAATTTTTTTTTAAGTAGGAAACCCTTCTTAAATGTTTTTTTTCCCTTGAGTTAAGGAATATTAATAGCAGATTCATCTAAAATTCTTGTTCTAGTTCTTTCAGAAACTGAAATGATGATAAGTAGGCAACTTGTCTCTGCCTGATCCAGCTATCTGCCTATGTGACTGGATGGAGAGATGATGTGTGTGGTTTGTGCGCTTGTGTGGGAGTGCTCAGTGAGGAAGAAGGCTCCTGACTGTGGATGGTGCAGCTACAGCCTCTGGACTTGGAAAAGTGCTCCAGAGGCTGTGTGAAGTCCAAAACACTGGGCATGGTTTTGGACCCCCAAATTGTACTATGCTGAAATTCCACTAGGGGGTGTCCTGGCAGGGTAAATTTATGTCTTCCTTCCCCACACAGAGCCTCTGGTTACTCCAAGATAAAGGGCCTTTTGTCGTTCATCTCTGGAGTGTGACAAACTCTGGAGAGTCCTTAAGAAATAGGGACCTGTTCCCTGTCTCAGCTGAAGGGGTTAAATCCAGTCTTTTGAGCCTGTAACTCCAGGGATCGGATTAAAATGTGTTAATCTCTCTCGGTTTAGTTAGTGATTTCTTATCTCAGAAGTTACTGTTGTAGTTGGCTATTCAAAGAACTAACCCCTTCTTAAAGTTCTATCAACTGACCTAAGCAGAAACCCCTTGTAAGCATAACCAGAAAGTTACTCCGAGGATGGAATCTTTTAATTCTTTCTTTGAAAATATACAGTAGACAAGTAAAGCATACAGCTGAGCCCCATGATAGGGCTGTCTTAGAGAACCTCCAAGATTGTGGTCTAACCCTGATCAGCACCACTGTTTAGAGTAATTGTTGTCAGAGCATGGCCTTAGGACCTAATCTCGTTCACCTTGCCACACCTGGCCAGCCAGTTCCCATCACCTGGACCTCTGGGTTTACACAGGCTTACGCCATCACAGCACCGCAGGCATGCCTTCTGACAGACGGATGCCACTGTCTTTTACTTGCTCATATCCAGCATGGCCTGCTCCTGAGCTGTTTCTTTTTCTTTTTCACTTTATTTGTCAAGTCCCTCAAAACTCAAGTTCACACCTGTCAGGGACCATTTTCCTAAACGCTCTGAAGCTAAAATTAAGTGAACCACAGGGAGGGAAAAAAAAAAAGAATATCCTCTCATAATGATGATAAGGCTTCCAACACGGCAGCAAATGCTGCTAGAATATTGAACAAGGAAGGGCAATTACCACCACAAACTTGAGTGCTGTCAAACGAGCCCAACTGACAAGCCACTTACAGTGAATTCACATTCGGAAACACAACATGACTTGGTCGGTGAAACTTCCAAAAATCCCACAAAGATGTGTGAAAGGTGGCAGCGGTGTTAAAATTGGAAACACTGGCATTGTGAGGGGGCTTGTGGAAACCAAAGTGTTTCTCTCTCATTTGCTGCTTGCATAAAAACGTGAATTTCCTACCTTGCCTTCAAATGGCTTAGTACTGGAATTGCTGAATATTAACACGGTTCAGCTTCTCAGTGTTACTCTAAACAATGAGGCTCAAAATAACACTTCCCAAGTCAGTGTAACTGGGAAAATATTTGTGGTGTAACTTATGTAAGCACATGGGTAGCTTGAGGACAAGCGAAAACTTCAAATTCAAAGCCTGAATTTTTTCCCACCTGCAAATTGTAATTAACATACTGCCCCCTACTGATTTCTCAAGGATCTTTTAAATGAGGATAGTTCTGTACTCTCTCTGGAAAGAGAAACCTCAGGTCTGATAAATTATTAAATAGTTAAATAGTTCAGGACTCCCTTTTAGTATTTTTATATTTGCTGGGCTCTCCTTCATCAGCAGTGTCATTTGTGTTTTGAAACGGTGGTTCTCTGACCCCTAGAACAGAACTGAAGAAAAGGATTAGAGAAGAAGTGTTACTGGAAAGTGTATGTGGTTCCCGAGCATCTCCCAGGATTCTGGAGGAAGAGGGCGGGCAGCTGTCAGCCCTGGGTGTGTGAGACCATTTCTGGTGGTCCGGTCCTGGGTTTTTGCCGGAAGTATGGTCTGACACTGCCCGGAGGGCAGGGGGCCTGGGAACCATTCATGGTAAGAACCTGGAACTGGCAGGAACTTGAAGAAATAGCATAACCAAAAATAGATAGCACTTCTAACCCAAGTAGCCCATAAATATATGCTTGATTAGCCTTGGGTGCATTTACTGTACTTTTATATGGTGCTTAAATTTTACAAAGCCCTTTCATGAATGCTCTTCTCTCATTTGCTCCTCACAGCAACTCTCAATTAAGTAGAACCATTATCCCCATTTTTATGGATGAGGAGACAAACCTAAAGAGGCTATGGGACTTGCCTAAGGGCTCCACTGGGGAGGGAAGAATCTAGGAGCTAGCCCCTCAGCCTAGGACCTTAGTTTGTGTGTGAGCACTCAGTCATGTCGGGCTCTTTGCGACCCCACGGACTGTAGCTCATCAGACTTCTCTGTCCGTGGAATTCTCCAGGCAAGAATACTGGAGTATATCCATTCCCTTCTCTAGGGGTCGAACCAAGGTCTTCCCACATTGCAAGCAGATTGTTTACCATCTATCTAAGCCACTAGAGAAGCCCAGAACCTTAGTGTAGAAGTTCTGCAGATACTTCTCCAGGCCACATGTTCTAAGGTAAATTCTCCTGTGAGTCACTTATGTGCTTGTGCCCTGTGGTATAATGTATGAATACACCTTCAAATGTTCTTTTTTTTTTTTTAATTAGCATGGTTAGTTTAGCAATGACTAGTTAACAATATCCCCAAAAGTCTGCTCCATAAATTAGATAAGCATGTAAAATTATAAAGAACCAGTACCACACTACAATTTTATTGCCAAAGCCCATTTCATGTGTTTTTCTATAATTTTCTGTGGTCTGTAGCTGATGTGGTTACTTCATTGAGGAGAGTGTGTAGTATCCTTAGCCACCCAGCTTCCTTCTCTTCCTAATTTGCAGGTCAGCACTGACAGACACAGAAAGGAAAGAATAAAAAGGGCTCTTCTAGACGAACCGGCTGAACAAAGTTCTGTAAATACTTGTACTGAAATGTCAATAACAGTGTGATTTGAGTTTTGTATTTTGTTGGTTTGTTCTAGGCTTATCTCCTGGAAAATGTAAAACCTTTATTCTGTTATATAATAATCTTATGAGATCAGAATTCCAGATAACTCCATGAGCTTTGCTTAGAAAATGTAGTAATGGATTCTCAAAATTGTGCAGCTTTGGCAGCTGATAGTGTCCCAACTTGTGAACTAAGCATCTGATTTTTAAAGAAATAGTTCTTTTCCTATTAGGGTTTTCTCATAGGCTAATCAAAGCATGAAAACCTCAAAAGATAAATGTGGAAAATTTTTAAAGGTGAATACTGAGGCTAAAAAGGTCTAAATTCCTTGCCTTGAAAACTAAGCCATCAAAGCTCTGTAGATAAAGGGAAAGGATTTTGAAATCTTCTGGATCTCTTTTTGAGAGCTTGTTCTAATGCAGTTGGGGGTGTCTTAGTCCATTTGGGCAGCTTGAGCAGTGTACTATGGACTGAGGGGTATATAAACAACAGGAATTTTTTGCTTACAGTTCTGGAGGCTGGACGAGGTCAAAGTCAAGGCTCTGGGAGATGGGTTGTCTGGTGAGGACCCATTCCCTGGTTTCTAGACAGCTATCTTTGCTATATCTTCACATGGTGGAAGGGGGAAGGGTGTCTTTTCCTAGTGCACATATCCTGTTCATGAGGGCCCTACCTCCATGACCCAGCAACATCACATTGGGTATTAGGTTTCAGCATGAATTTTGGAGGTGCACAAGCATTCAAACCACAGCAGAGGGGCTTGCTGGTGCTAAAATGGAACCAAGGCAAATACATAAACAGCCTATAAACTCCCATCATCAGCCATACAAATCTTCCAGGGCTCTTGACATCAATTTGAACTGGTGTTTGTCTGACAAAACATTATTAAGGAAAGGATGTGTGGAGTGGAGAACGGGACCTCTCAAGCCCTGGTTCAGAGAACACAGGTAGGTGAGAGGGCAGAGAAATTACTCTTTCTTTGTTGTTGAATTTCTAGGAAAGCCACTTAACATTTGGAGTAGACATTAGCTGGTTCACACTGCAACCTTCTGCTCAGCCCGTGGTCCAGAGCAGTAGCGTTAACCTGCCAGGCTGCACATTAGGAAACTTAGGCCTCTCCCAGACCTCCTGGGTCAGGGTCTGCACTTGATTTAGATGCCAAGTGGTTCTTGTGCACATCACAGTTAGTGGAGGAACTGCTCTTGAGCATGTATTTCCATTCCCACTTTCTCAGTAGTCTCTGCATGTTTTTTCCCCAGAGCTAGTTAGTCCTTTAGGACTTTTGTAGACTAGAAAAATGCCAGACCATGGACTCTGGGGTCCATCCTTGTCTAGGATTTTGTTTGTTTTGTGTTTGTGGTTCCAGGCCATTGTTAAAAGATGCTCTCTTGCCCACTCCTCCCCTTGGTTGCTGTGCCCAGGATGGAGTTTCACACAGTGCGCTGAAGAGCTATGTTCTTCCTGCCTAGGACCAAAACAACTGTCTTGTTGCAGGAGGGCAGAGGCTTGGCCTCTTGTGCATCCCCTCCTCCACTCCTGGTCCCTGCAAATTGTCAGCATTATTTACCTTCAACAGTATTTCTGAAGTGAGTGCTAGAGTGGTGGTTTAAAGGTTTTGACATGTAAACTAAAAAGAATGGGCTTTTGAGCCTAACCCAATCAACAAGTGATTGAATATAAGTCACGAATTTAAGTTGTGGCTTTTTTTTAAAGTCTAAATGTCTTCCAAAGCTAGAAAATGTGATGACAATATGAGAATTAGAGCTCAGAAAAAATATCACTGGACCACATGGAACCTAATTTACTAATGTGCATATTCCTTCTAAAGAGTGGTTTTCATGGGGACTCTTCCTCCCCAGGGGCATTTGGCCACATCTAAAGACATTTTCCTGGGTCAGAACTGGTGGGGTTATTTCTGGCATCTAGTGGGTAGAGGCCGGAGATACTGCTTAACATCCTACAATGCACAAGACAGCCCTCCCACAGTATAAGATTATCCAGCACAAAATGTCAGTGGTGCTAGAGCAAGATGACTCTTCTCAGGCTCTCAAATGCAGCTGCACAACAGAGTCACCTGGGGAACGTTGGCTTCGGTGCTGGACTCCCTCCAGGATATAACTGCTCCAGGGTGTGCCTCGGCATCAGAAGAAACTTCCCCACATGATTCCAATGTATAGCATAGTTTGAGAACCGATTTCTAGAAAACATGGCTTTTACAATCTTTAAGTTTCTTTCAGAAGGGCTTCCCAAGTGGCTCAGTAGTAAAGAATCTGCCTGCCAGTGCAGAAGATGTGTGGGTTTGATCCCTGGGTTAGCAAGATCCCCTGGAGGAGGAGACGGCAACTCACTCCAGGATTCTTGCCTAGTAAATCCCAGTAAAGGAAGAGGAGTCTGGCAGGTTACCGTCCATGCAATTGCAAAGATGTTTTTAAACAATGCCTTGTACAATACAGGTGCCTCATAGACGGTTTTTAGGAGTAAGCTCTTGATGAGATGTGCCTTGAGTTTAGGTAAAGATTTGATTTTCTATAAAGACTCCTACAATAAGCACCCTAGAAGGTAGAGAAGAATGTGAACTCTTTGCACACATGAAGTACGAGAAATGACAGCAGGTGATCGAGAAATGACAGCAGGTGATCGTGGGCCCTTGCTGGGCTGTGGGGGATGGGGTGGGGTGGGGGCGACCTGCCACCTGGGAGTGCCTGAGCCCTGGTGCCTGTGGGTGTGCCTCCTGGAAGTGGTTACTGCCTCTCTGGAGCAGAACTGAAGCCCGTGCCCTTGGGAAGATCTGTCTTCATTACACTTTTGGTGATGTGAAAGCAAAGCAAAGGGATTAATGACAACCTGTTGTTAGCAGACTATTTGCAATTTTTCAGGCGATTTTCACTGTTCTATAAAGAGTTATTAAATCAGGGAAAGGGCCCGAGCTGGAGCTCATGGCACACTCCTTTGATCATCTAGGATTCAGCTGGGGGAGGGTCAGGGAATGTAGCATTTCGGAACCAGTGGGCAGCATTCATTGTCTCGCTTTTTTTTTTTTTTTCATCGTTTCTTTTGACACACTAGGCCTCTGTGGACACAAGTAAAAGACAGAAAAATGATTATAATTTTTTTTTAACTAGGTAAGAGGCATGGATTCAAATTATCTTACTGTAAAAGGCACAGTCATGACAACATATAAATGTTTAACGAACAGATAGTTTTGTTGCTCACCAGATTGGCAGCTGCGCTAATGGAGTTGATACCTTACTGAGTCATTTATGAGAGTCTTAGGCAAGTAATACCTCAGTGTTAAGACTTGTGTATTGAACATGCGGTGGGAATCGAAGAACGAATGATTGGATATAAGCCGTCGTCACACTTTTGAGCTAAGAAATCTTGGCTATCTCCTTTTTGTCTCCCAAATGAGTTAAGCCAAGAGAGGTCAATTAACAAGGAAGGTTAAGTGACTGACAGGCAGAACTATGTGATCTCTGGACAGTAAAGACCAGTGTACTTTCCAGACACACTGAGTTTTTAAATCCTTTCCTTTCTGGCATTTCTGCACAGTGAACTCTGAAGTGTCAGGAAATGTTGATATCTGAATCCCTGCCTCAAGCTAGATCCATCCTATGTTTTAACAGTGGGAAGGCAAGTTAATGAAGCATTTATTTTTGCTGAATAACTAATGGAGTCATCATCTAGGTGTTCCTTTGAAAAGCCCAGCTCTTTTATTAGCTTCTCGGTTGCAGGGCAACTGCAGGAGTAGACTCGTGCATGTGTGTTAAGTATTAACTGCCGATGCCTCTAAATGTTAAACCAATCCCTGTGGGCTCAGAATAATCAGAAAAAGGACAGTAGCTGTAACATTGATAGGAATTTGATGATTATGACATATTCTCTACAGCTAAAGAGATAATATTTTATATCAAGCACATAGAGACTCTGATGAACATCTCAAGTCTGAGACTCAGTCCAGCCTTCAGTATCTTTGAGACTCTATTGCACAATTTGTCATGACATCTTTCTTGTCTCTACAAACATACCCAAACAGGAAAGGGAAAAAAGGGCGTCACTGCGTTACATGAATTTCTGAATTTGTGTTGGATTCCTAGATGGCGCAGTGGTGCAGAACCCACCTGCCAGTGCAGGAGACACTAGAGACACAAGTTCGATCCCTGGGTCAGAAAGACTCCCTGGAAAAGGAAATGGCAACCCACTCCAGTATTCTTGTCTGGAAAATTTCAAGGACAGAGGAGCCTGATGGGCTGCAGTCCGTGGGGTCGCAGAGATTCAGACACAACTGAACATGAGCACACACGCTGTCAACTGCAAATGAAGTACTGAAATCCAGTGTATTGCTAGCAAATACAGATTTGAGTTTGACTTCCTAATTAAAGATAATTTCATAATGAAAATTCTCAAGTTACAGTTTCTGTGGCCAAAATGAAGTTTACAACATTGGTGGTCAGTGCATGGATTAAACAGATGCCTGTAAATCGAAAGGATTAAGGCTATTTAGGCATGTGTTCCTTTCCCAAATTAGCCTGGGAGCACGTCACCCTTTTTTAATCTTTGAACACACTAATGACTTATCCTATATTTTTAAACCCAGTTCCCTACATTTTCAGCACCCTCAATAGTTTGTAGTGTTGAGTCATAGTTTTCCAGGAGCAGTGACTGAGTTTTCAGAGGAATGTGCCACCAGATGTCATTTTAGCCTTGTAAATAAACAGTACGTCCCTTTGTGATTCTGATAAAGACAAGTAACTCATAGCGACACAGGCAGAAATAGCAAAACACCAAGGAGGGTTCGTTGAGCTGTTTGGAGGGGTACCGCAAGCCTGTCAGTTAAATGTTATTTGTTTAATAGAATCTATTGCATTTTTTCCAAATCATAAATATTGCTCCTATTTGGAAATTCTGAAAATCCTTAAACATACATGAGAAAACTGTCCAATACATGTGCTGATGGCATTAAGCCTTTTCCCATCATAATATGATTTTTGGTCCCCTTTAGGAATGAAGGGACCTGAACTTCCCTGGTAGCTCAAACGGTAAAGCATCTGCCTATAATGCAGGAGACCTGGGTTCAATCCCTGGGTCGGGAAAATCCTCTGGAGAAGGAAATGGCAACCCACTCCAGTACTCTTGCCTGGAAAATCCCATGGACAGAGGATCCTGGAGAGCGATAGTCCATAAAGTCTAAAAGAGTCGGACACCACGACTGAGTGATTTCACTTAGAAATGAAAGTTCTCTGTGTTATTTTTGGACATTCGGGTGAGAAAGAAATACTTCAAAATGATTTTTTTTTAAGATGCCTTTTCTTGAATTAACAAAAGTAGAGGATGTAGCCTTTTCCTACTGTGAGAAATTAGCTTTGCTCCTCCCTTAGTGTCCATTAACCTTGAAAAACTTGCAAATATGGAAAACATATCCTGAGTGTTTTACCTATACCTTTAAAATGTCATCAATCTAGAAATTTCCCGAGTCAGACTTTGCCGGATGCCGCATTGCTTCACATTCTCTTTCGTTCGACTTTAGGCTAATTTGTCCTGACAGTGCAGCTGCAGGCTCCGAATTGCAGTCTGTCATTAAGAGCACCAAGAATGGTCTGGAGGGTTGGGACTGTTGGGAGTTAATTTGGCGTAAACCTAACACTCAAAGATTTCTCAAGATATGACATGTCATGTCTATGTCCAGTCACACTTCTGTTTAAGAAGTTCTTGTTTATATTATAAATATGACCTTTACAGTTATCTTTCAAAGGTCCCAATGCTTTGAAGAGGAACCCTGAGGAGCTATGGAGATATTAAACTTGTGAAGCATGTTTTCATAGCAATGTCAGTGTCCATTTGAATATCCTTCTTCTTTCTTTTCTTTTCTTTTTAGTCACATAGCAACCCTGTCAGCCAGTTGCAGGTTATGATATTGGAGTCTTGTGATAAAAATTCAACACAGGTAATCAAAAGTCTCTTATCACACTTTTTAGCCAGAGTCCATTTACTTGAAGTTTTCTCTTTTGCAGATAAACTAATCCCACTGGGTCCCTTCCAACTCTAAATTGTCTCACTGAACATACAAATTGGTATATACTGGTTGTTGACTCAGCCCCCCACCCCTACCCTGATCAAGAGTCAACCACGTTTCCTGATGACAAACTAGATGTCCTCCCCTGTGTCTCAGACATTTGAATAAGAGGACAGATCTTGGAGTGCAGGTTTCCCTGGTGGCTCAGTCAGTAAAGAATCTGTCTACAGCCAGGAGACCCAGGTTCAGTCCCTGAATGGGAAAGAGAAATGGCAACCCATGCCAGTATTCTTGCCTGGGAAATCCCTTGGACAGAAGAGCCTGGCCAGCTGCAGTCCATAGCATTGCAAAGAGACTCAGCAATCATACCACCAGCACCAAATAGGACCTCAAGTCCCTATCAGCACAGGCAGACTTAGGCTAAGCATCAAGCTAACCTTGCCAACTACCGTTGGGACCTGCTAACTCTGGTGACTGATGAAATGTACTTCCTTTAGAGATCCCTTGACCAGCTGGTAAACTAGTCATAATAAACTAGTCATAAACTCCTGATAATTTGTCCTTCAGCGGTGTTCAGCAGGCTCTCTGAGTTGCGCCTCTCAGATTCACTGTTGGCAGCCCATGTGTGAATTTACACTCAAACCTTTTGGGTGTGAGCCTCAGATTTGCTCTTTATGTTCTTCTAACGAGTCTGAGACAAAGTTGACAATCACGAACCTGAGCTTGAACTGACTGGTGTCATGGCAACTAGCACTTCACCTCTTGCTGGTCCCCCTCTCACGCGTGCTACGATATTTGTGCACATTAGTAATTCATTACAAAGTGCCAGGTTTCTTTGTGCTGTCAAACCGTGTCAGGGACGGAATATGATGTGCTATCTCAGATGTCACCCACCAGACTGTCGAGGGCAAGAGTAATTAGAAAGGAAAACTTGTCAGGTTACTCTGGAAAGTTCCTGAGAACACGATGCTTTCTCGCCACCCATTTACAGCCTTTTTTTTTTAATTCCTAACATAAGGACCAGGCTTCGTGTTGATCAAAGCGTATGTGGTAATGCGCCCCAGACACAAGGCAGGGGTTTGGTTGTGGAAAGAACGCCTGGGCAGTAATTGCTCGCCTCCATTCAGGCAGCAAAGGAAATGATTAACAGCCTCAGTGCTCAGTCACGTGGATCAGGCTCCAGCCTGAGCCGTGCAAACTTGGGTTTAAAAAGAAACCTGAGCGGCCGGGTATGAAAGCTTTTCCCCCAGGCTTGCCTCCGCCAGGCACCCAGGAGGAGCTGAGTGGTGGCCGCCAGCTTTGGAAGGCAATCAGTCGGGGTCCCAAGGCCACCCGGCCCTTGAGCGGCTCACTTCCCCTCCCAGTTTCCTCAGCGCCTGGTGTGTTGTCCCTGGTCTGTAGGAGCTGTAGTAACTGTAGTGTTAGACCTGTAAGTAGTCAGCCTTTCTAGATGAACATAGGCCTTTGCCTTGGAAGGTAGAAAGCATAATGACACACTGGGTCTTGTTTCTACAGAAGGCCAAATTTGTCCCTGGATAGGGAAAAGAAGTCACATATTTTACAAGAATCTTTGACTTGCCACACCCCTTTAAAAAAAAATCAACCCCTCCCTCTAAAGAAAGCTTCATACTAAAACAAACCGGTGTCACACTTTACTAGGTACTTAAAATGAAGCCTGTTTCCCTAAAAAATATGTTTACAACACACAGTTGGAAAAGACTTTAGCCACATAGCTATATTTGGATCCTTTTGTTTCTCTCGTTCGTTTTTTCTTATTTCCTTTAAGCACAAACCAAGCAGCTTAAAAGTCCCTCCAAACTACTTTGTGTGGTGGGAGGGGAAGCAGGTTCAAATCAGACTTTTTAGAATATGCAGCTGCAGCATGCTGCTTTTGTGAAGGATAAACCAGAACTGTTTTCTATTTGTTGTACTGACGTAACACAGTTTGGTGCTGGTGAGTATGCCAAGTTGCTTCAGTCATGTCCGACTATTTGCAACCCCATGGGCTGAAACCCATCAGGCTCCTCTGTCCATGGGATTCTCCAGGCAAGAATAGTGGAGTGAGTTGCCATGCCGTTCTCCAGGGGATCTTTGCAACCCAGGGATTGAACCCACATCTCCCCTGTCTCTTGCATTGGCAGGCGGGTTCTTTACCACTGGTGCCACCTGAATATAAAAGTCTGCTTAGATACAGGAATGAGACCTGCTCACGTGTTCCCCATCATTGCTTGGCCAGATTGTAATCAGGTCCTGCATGTAGTCAGTGTGCAAGACATACCGGTTGAAGGAATAAGTTAATTCCAGCAGGGCTAGAGGGGACATGAATCCGTTTTAGAACCTTGCAAGAAATTAAAAACAAGAACTTAAAACAGTTACCTGCCTTCATACGTGCTGGGATATGGCTTAGTCCTTTAACACCTCAGGCACCAACATGGAGCGCAAACATGGAGAAGTCATTAGAGCCAGCCCACTGGGCATCTGGGTTTCTGGGGAGGTCTGGCCACCTGGCAGAGTTAGCATGGATGCAGGCTAGGGATGACCACGGTCAGCAACTTGGATTGTCGTAACCACAAAGCAAATTCCTGCTAGTACTCTGTACTGTATGAAATTGCTTAGGATTTACTCTCAAGTCCTTCTAATTTCTTAACTTAAAGATAGGACCTTCATGCTAAATCTATCCTTCTCTTCCAAGACGAGGGAAACTATTAATACTCAGAAGTGATCTCTAGATAATGTCAAGACTAAATTTTATACTTTTGAGCTAATCTAGAAACAATTGATTATAATCAGATATTTAAAAGAAGACTCATAGGCATGGGTACTGAAGTATGTGTTTTTAGTTTAGATTGACATAGATAAGTTTCCCTGTGATGTTACTTTATTGTAATTCTGTGATACAGTGCTCATATACAAGTTATAAGGCCTAGAGTTTGCAGGTGCTGTAAACTGAAACAATAAAAAAAAAACCCAAATTACCACAAAACATATAATTATATGTCACAATGAATGATACTGGTTATATGGACAAAGTCAAGGTGAATGGAATAACATTAAAGACTTAACACTCTTAACTACCTGTGTTAGATAAGTTTTAAGGGGCTCCGGTGACATAATTAACATAAAGCACTTTGAAAAGTGTGAGAGGCTATGTAAATATGTGATTGATATTACACTTTGAGTTGTATAAGAAGACTCTGGGGGCAGAGTGTCAGAGAAGAGTGGAGTTCATGGGTAAAACTGCACAGATGAGAATAAGCATGACCCAGGCTTCCCTAGTAGCTCAGTTGATAAAGAATCTGTCTGCAGTGCAGGAGACCTCACTTCGATTCCTGGGTTGGGAAGATCCACTGGAGAAGGTATAGGCTACCCACTCCAGTATCCTGGGGCTTCCCTTGTGGCTCAGCTGGTAAAGAATCCACCTGCAGTGAGGGAGACCTGGGTTTGATCCCTGGGTTGGGAAGATCCCCTGGAGAAGGAAAAGGCTACCCACTCCAGTATTGTGGCCTGGAGAATTCCATGGACTATATAGTCCATGGGGTCACAAAGAGTTGGACACGACTGAGTGACTTTCAGGGAACAACAGTGCAGAGCCCACCGTGGATGTAAGTGGGGACTGAAGGGTTATATGATGATCAGGAGTCAGACTGGGGAAGACCTTGGGCTGCTTCACAAGATTTCACCTGACAACTGAATGCATCACAGATTGAAACAGGAAAAAACTTCAAAATTAATGGAATGACTGTTTGATCTTGTCCACACAAAAGTTATCAGAGCAAATCAAATACGTGTGCAAAAAGTCAGTGGCATCTTAACCGGGAAATCCTCTGAGGAGGGAATGCAACTCTTTAAGTCCACTGGGTAGTGTTTGGGCTTTTTTTTAACTTCATAAATCATGGAAAGCTGTGTTGGCAGTGGGATATAACTCAGCAGTAGATGGATTGCTCTTTGCTGCTTTCTTTTAGGAAGCAGGTTATAAAACTGTTGGGAGCCTAGTGGAGTAGTTAATAGATTATCTTAAGCAATTTGAAGTAATTTAAAAAAAGAAAAATTACAGCTTTGTGTCTTGAAGGCATGAAAGCTAGAGGGAAAAGAGAAGTTTAGTGAAATGAGAAATGGATGCCACCTCTGGGTCCACTGCCCTGGAGCTTCCGCCACATGCTCTGTCCCCCTAGGGCTGGTCACCTTCCTCCACAGGAAAGACACTCCCCAGGAAGCCCCACAGCAGAGCTTGGTCAGTCAGATGCCATGAACTGTTGTCACGTAAAGTTAGTGTTAGGACAGTTTTCATTAAAACTATTGTTACTTTTACCCTCTTTCTTTACACCTAAAATACTTTACCTCCTGTGAGTAGACTCTGATAATACAGCTTGGATGTTTGAAAATGCTGCTGGAATATCTCAGCCTTCATGGGTCTGTTGCTGAGTAGACGTAGTCATGAGGCAAACATTACAGGAGCCTCCTATTTGTGGGCAGCGGGAGGTCCCCCCCAGACCATGAGATGCTGCACTCAACTGTCACAAGCATGAAAAGATCTCTGACCCAGGAGTAGTTTAGATTAGCAGATAACTCACTTGAAAGGTGATAAAGAGCCTTCTCCTAATGGCTTTCTTTTCATCTCTGGACATGGTCCCCGAAAGCGCTTGTGTTACAGTCTTGTGGGTCACGGCTTGTAACAGGCCTGCCACGCTGATGACACGGTGCTACGTGAACCAGGACGCTTCAGGGATCTTCTGTTTTGATAAATGTGGAATATTTTTAAACAAATTGGGGAATGTAGCATTATATGGATAAAACTTTGCTTCGTGATCTTGAGTTGGTGGGGTTTTGGTTTGGTTTCATTGTTTTGTTTTTTTTTTTAGGTGAAATCCATAGGTCAGTTCTGAAGCTTACATCTTCCTTTTCTTTCAGACCACTAAGGCTTTTCTTCCTACCATGCTGGAGATTAATCATGGTCATATTGTGACAGTTGCAAGTTCCTTGGGATTGTTCAGCACTGCTGGAGTCGAGGTTTGTCATTATAAAGCATTTCCTTCTTTCAATCAGTTCATCTCGTCACAAATAGACTGCGGTTCTAGAAGCGTGCCTGCTGCCCTCCTATTCCTGCAAGCCCCTGGAAGCTGCCTGTGTGCTGTGTGTAGAGTGCAGCCCAGAACCCATCAGCTCCATATATTCTGCCATAAACTTAACACTAGTTTGACAAACCAGCAGCAGCAGCAGAAGTAGGTGGCCCAGTCCTCAGTATGGCCCCATTCTCGTTAGCAGTTTACTTGACGACAGTGGGAAGACACAGGGTCAAGATGAAACTGGAGGGCACTGGCAGTGCCCCAGAGAACAGATAAATGAGGCTAAAGGTTGACACTCTGTTTTGGTCGACTTGTCAAAAGTGAGCTATCTTGTGTTAGCTCATCAGATGAGATGGTTAAGGGTGGGTATGAGGTGTCTGCATGTTAAGTCTGTGGAACTGGGCTTAATCAGACCCTGTTCTTTATCAGCTTCAAGTTACAAAGCATGCATGTGTTTGTTGTTCTGTGCTGTTTGTCCCACGGGTGCCTGTAGAAATAGGAAACATCAGAAAATAGGACACATCAGCCCATGCAAATATGCAAAAGGATTCGCCAGAGATGGCTTCTACATTGTACATTTCCATTCCTAAATTTAAAGTTGAGTAATGGAGAAGAACTTCTTTCCATACTGTGAGTCCTTAGGTTGAGCTCTAGTTGAAGTTTACAAGGTGGAGTTATCATTTCCATTTTCATTGGCCCTTAGAAAGAAGATTGGATCATAACAGCTCATAACTCCAGCTCTAGTCTCCTTTGTTCTCCTAGCATTAATTTAAACAAACTGGTTTTTCAGTCTCCTTTACTGAACAAGAGGCCATTTGTAAATTTTCCAGACACTTCAAAGTGAGCCTCTCTCCATTTTTAGCCCCAGCTTGTTAGCTTTCATAGACTCCTTTGTGGTAACTTCCCCCAAAGTAATTTGATACTTCGTTGATGTGGCAAAAAGTGTTCATCTGTTTCTGCTGTTGCTTTGAAAATATTATTTCTGCACCAAACCACATCAGATACCCGTCTTTTAGAATGCTCTCCTTTTTTTTTGCTTAGTCACCTGTAACCTTTTGTATCAGACATGTAACCTGAGTAACGGGGCAACTTGGGGCTTGGTCCGGAATGTGCAGTATACTGAGTACCTGTGCCCTCTCTGCTTTGCCCTCAGGACTACTGCGCCAGTAAATTTGGAGTCGTGGGTTTTCATGAATCCCTGAGCCATGAGTTAAAGGCCGCAGAGAAGGATGGAATTAAAACAACGCTGGTCTGCCCTTACCTGGTAGACACTGGCATGTTCAGGGGCTGCCGAATCAGGTCAGTAAAGGACCTGCCTCAATGCTGACGTTTAGCAGTTCTAACAAATCATCTTTCCATCTTGGGAGACTATGTGAAATCAGTCAGATCTCCAGCCATAAGCAGCCTGGCACTTCAACAGCTGACCTTTTAGCTCACGTGTAGTTTTCTTTGGTCAAGGTTTGTCAAGTTGATGCATGTGTGATTGACAAGCAAGGGCTGGTATTAATTTGCAGAAGGCAAGGAGCATCAGTAGGAAATGACCTCTCTGTTTTTTAGGGAGCAAATACCTAGGATTTTACTTAGAGGCTACTCCTTTGGAAGTGATTTTCTTTCTTTAACATCCGTGTAGTTAGTGCACAGTCTCTCAGTCATGCCCAACTCTTTGCGACCCTGTGGACTGTAGCCTGCCAGGCTCCTCTGTCCATGGGATCCTCCAGGCGAGAGGATCCTCCACTGGAGCAAGTTACTGTGCCCTCCAGGGGATCTTCCCAACCCAGGGATCGAACCCGCATCTCTTGCATCTCCTGCATTGGCAGGCAGGTTCTTTACCACTGCACCACCTGGGAAGCCCCTTAACATCCTGTTTGCACATAAATGTGACTTTGGTTTGGATACAGAACAGTGTCACTGCCACTGAGGAGGGTGGCCTTTCTTCCGAAAAGACCCTTCTCATATTTGGGAACTTGCTTTATGCAGAGAGCGTCTGTAGCTAGAGTCATTCTGACAGAATGAGAAGAAACACTGAGATTTTCTACAAATGAAATAAAACACCCCCACACTTTGAAAGGAGGCACGTGGGAATAGCCATGTCAAGTCACATCTGACTCGAGCTACACAGAATAAACGAAGCCGTGACTCACGAAGAGGACACTTGCAGAGACATGCTCACTTCGAGATCTTTGCTTAGATGAATTTGAAAGACAAAGCGAGATAAGTGAGCCAGTTCCCGGTGGCTCAGGGCCAATCTTGACACATCCTGAACCTGGCCCGGCTATGAAGTAAGTGGAGGTGGCTTGAGTCATTTCAATCTCAGGCTGAGTCCAGGTCCAGAGTGTGTGTATTGGTTTGGCTTTTGCCTCTTACAAACTTAAGAACCAGTTGCAGAGGGTCTGAGGAGCTCTGCCTCCTCTTTAGCATCACAGCAGGTATCCAAAGCTCTTGTGGGGGCGGGGACAATGAAAAGTGAGGGGGTAAATTCTGTTAAGTTACTTTACTTCTACGGGTAACTGGATGAATTCAGCTGACGGTAGGCTGTCTCATGTGTACTTCATTTCAGAGACACCACCCCCCTCACTGCTTCCCCCACCCCCCAAAAAGGCCCCAGGCTTTTCCTCTCCAGGCATCCAGGGAGGCACACAGCTGAATTTTCTTTCACTCTGGAAGGTTCATGTCAGTGTTTACACACCATCATTTGAACTACGCTTAATACTAAGTTTGGCATCCTGTTTGGCTTTGCTGTTTGTTATGTCAGACACCCTCTCTTTTTTCAATTGAAAGAAAAAAAATAATAATAATTTGAAATACATTCCAAGGCATTTTGAAAACACAACTTTCTCACTTTACAGAAAAGCAGACCAATTCTGCTTTTCTTTAAAAAAAAAAACTTGTTTTCTAGACAATGCAAATAAAATATGTTCACAGTAGGAAATTTTGGAAAATACAGTGAAAACACAACGAAGTCAACAAACAGATTGCAAATCCTGTTGCTCGGATAACATCACCCTTCGTGTTTTGGTGTGTATTTCTAGCCTTCCAAATTTGTGTGAGTTCTTAATTTAATCTTGAATGTGTAACTCCCAGGAAAGAAATCGAGCCTTTCCTGCCCCCTCTGAAGCCCGATTACTGCGTGAAACAGGCCATGAAGGCCATCCTCACTGACCAGCCCATGATCTGCACGCCCCGGCTCATGTACATCGTGACCTTCATGAAGAGGTGAGTGTGAGGGGCCTCCCCACACCCACCCTGTAACTTAACAAGCACACTGCATCTCACGCTTGCTGCCTGTGGCTCTTCCTTTTCCAGCATCCTCCCGTTTGAAGCAGTCGTGTGCATGTACCGGTTCCTAGGAGCAGACAAGTGTATGTACCCCTTTATCGCTCAGAGGAAGCAAGCCACAAACAACAACGAAGCGAAAAACGGAATCTGAGGGTCTTTTTTGTATGGAATATCATTTCTACCAGAAGACGATCAGGAGGATATCTTAGTCCGACCCACATCAACTTGACTGATACTCTCTGGATTCTGCATCTGTGTGTTTTTTTTTTAATCAGCTTTTTACAAAAATAAATAAAGTGTAAATTAACTGACTAGAGTACTTGGAAAACGTGATCAGCAAAAGTGAGCTTAAGTCGTTGCCAACGGGGTCCTTTGCAGGCAGAACCCTAAGACCAGTCCAGTCTTTTAGACAACCGCTGTGTGACGTCGCCAGGCCACCATTATTATTATTATTTTTGGAATGAACAGGAAGTCTCAAGATGATAATGACTGTGTGTTTCACGTGTTTGTTTTCCTTCATTCCCATAGAGTTTATTAATTCTTGTAATTAATCTCTAGCAAGTTGACACCCTTGCAACTTCAAGGACTGACAGTGCTGTATTTTCTCATGGTTTCTAAGTTTCAGCTCTGCAAAGCCTGTGTGGCTCTATCATGGTGTATGTATATATAGCCCTTTTAAAAAAGTATTTTGAAATCTCCACCAATTGGAAGTAGAGGATGTCTGATTGTTATAGTAAAGTCATGTAATCAGGTCTCTTTGTTAAAGTCACAACGACCGAATTGTTGGTCGAATTTTAAAATGGATCTCTAAGGTCTTTACTTAAGGATCAATTCCTCTGGAGACCTATTTATCCACCCCCCCAAAAAATCATAGATTTTCTACCTGTGAATTTTGCTGCATACAGAAAGTGCCCTTTCCTAAGAAAGTTGCTGTGTTTCATTTCTTCGGTTGGACTTTGATCTAGAATACATAGCAGCTCTGCAAAGAAACAGTTTCTAAAAGTGCGAACTTGTGCACTTAAAAACGTCCCCATTTCTGTGCCAACTATGATTAGCAGGGGGGAAAAAAATCTTACCCTATGGAATACGTACGGAAGGATGTAAAGATTCTTTTGAAAGTTTTATTCACATTGTAGAACAGCAAATGACATTTTTACAGTATTTTTTTGTAAAGCAAACTATTTTGTGCCTTGAATTTGGTAAATGTGTATTAGTGAAACGTTGTAAAAGTGAACTTCTACCTCTGTATCTAAATGTATACCATCCACTTGTAAATTACTATAACTATTATGTGATTGCTCTCTTTTTTAGAATGTCTTGTTTAAATAGCGGCCAATGTTTTAGGCTATTCAAATAAGCCATCTTTTACTAATTAATTGGGAGATTTTATAAAGGAGTGATTAAATTTAAAGACAACTTACATACAGATGACTGTGTGATCATTAGTTATCAGCAGTGTTGTTGGGACAGACATTGTGTCTTTATTTTCTTTGCCATATCACTCATTAATGAAAAACATTTGAATGGGCTTGTGTTCAGGGACACTGGTAGGTTAGGGAGCCCTACACTCACATATCCCATGTTACCATCTTCTCAGATTAGATACTTTATCAAGGGCTTGTTGATACTAAAGGTGGGGAGATAGAACCCCATTGCCTGTGTGTTGTCCGGCTGCATCACAGATGAGTTCTGCCATGTATCCACATACCGGAAAGTACTGCCTCACCGCTAGTGTTCCAACACTGGTCTTAAGAAATAGCTTTATCCCGTGTTTAAATTTCTTTGGATAAATGATAACTAAACTTGAAGCCACTGAGGCACTGGCTATCTCTTATTTTCCATTTTGGATTTTAAGTACAATTGACCCTCAAACATCATGGGGGTTAGTGGATCAACCCTCCATGTAGTCAAAAATCCATGTATAATTTATAATCAGTCCCCTGTATCCATGGTTCCTCTCTTCCACCAGTCCCTATCTACTGATTCCACCAACCACGGATTGTGTAGTACTATAGAATTTACTACTGAAAAAAAATTTGTGTGTAAGTAGATTGGCACAGTTCAAACATACGTTATTCAAGAGTCAACTATGCTTTGAAGTAAACCTCATATAACAACATGAGGTGGAGACATATTTTCAGTGGTTCTCCAGGTGTGCCTGTCAGTTAACCCCCAGCGCCCTCCAACCATCCTACAAGATATCTGCTCCAATACTCTAAAACCCACTTAGCAACCTTAGGACTAAAGCAAGTCTGCCCTGCCTATAATTTTATTCTCATATGTTGTCATTTAAACCCTTTTCTATCCTGGTTGTTGTTGCCCTGACAAGGCTGTCCATCTCTAAATTCAATAAACAAAATTCACTTAACTTTGTGGTATAAGTCTTCAGTTCCCATGTCCCAGCCTTAGTTGAATTACCTCTGTGACTCTTCCTTGAATGTCATCCAAATTCTCTTTCCCATCTTTAGCTGTGAAGTTGGAAAGGGGACTGAGTCACTGCAAGCTCAGGGCTGCAGGATTCCTACCTGTTGCTCTGCTTGACTCCCATCTCCTGTCCTTAAGCTATTAGGTACATTAATGATGCTCTTCTCCCCAAAAATGAACTCTCTTCTAGTCAACCCTACCCACTTCTGTTGATCATTTAAGTAACTGCCAAGGCTGCTTTTCTGGCTGATTATTCATTGATACCCCCAATTCCACTTTGAGATTAATGCTGACTTGGAATATGTTACCTTTTTCTGTTGTCTGGCCCTTTCAGGCACTGTTTAGGGCAACTGGGCTCAAGGCTGACCCCCTAGGGAGGCCACTTCTGTCCCTTAGCTAGAACTGGTTCTCTCCAACCTCTCAAGCAGTTTAATGATAATCATATTGAGTGGAACCCAAGAATCAAAAGTTTCAAAGGCAGCAAAGATAAACTCCAACTATTGTATCCCTCTTGATCTACCAGGTCTGTTGTTCTGTCACAAAAGATTAGATGAGCTTGACAGGATTGAATTACATAAAGCCAGGCTGGTGGGTGGGTTTTTGTTGTTGTTTTAAGTATCCTGTTTCCTTGAAAGGCAACAGCTTTCAAATTTTTCCCCAAGTTGAAGAAAAAAAGTCAAATGTCTTTTTCAAAGTTTTCTTTTCCAGCTGGCCGAAAGAATGTGAAATTGGTGTTGACCTGAATCTTGGAAATTTGCTTTTGCCTCCAACAAAATATAAAATCAGCTGGTCAGGGAGTGGGGGGGATAGTTCTTTCCATGCCAAATTTATTGCCTGTGTCTGATTAAAAAGAGTAGGGAAAGCAAGGCTGTAATGGGCCAGAAGTGGCTGGGAAAGGGTGGGAGCATCAAGCCAGCATTTGTCCACACTGTTTAACAGATAAACCAGGCATCTACTAGGCCAAGGACTCAAGTAGTATACAATCTGCACACAAGTTCAAATACATGTACCTTTCTGGGCATGTACCACAGATTAACCTCAGGTATGATAAGGTCTTAGTGAGGTGGGGAGGCACCTGAGATAAGCCCTGCAGGTTGGTGATGCAGCAGATGGAGATGAGGGTGACAGCATGGACGCTGCAAGGGATAAAGGATCAGGAAAGGCCCAGAGATTGAAAAACAAATATAATACTCATCATGCCTAAAACAGAACATATGAAGGGAGTGTCACGCAACCCCATGACGAAAGGCCCGTTTTGAAAAGAAGCCTTCATTCTGAGAGAAGTAAAGGGTGCTTCATTTGATGGAGAAGAGGGAAGCCCAGGGAGGTTTTTTTTTTTTTGGCAGGGAAGTGACAGGAGCAGAGTTGGGGAGTTAAGAGCATCAATCAAGTTGTAAACGTTTTGAGCTGCTGGGAGCCAGGAGGGCGGTCAGCAGGGAAGCCGTGATGCCGAGCGGTGACGGGCCTGCGAGCCAGCCTGGCAGTGAGTCTGGAAAATAACACAGTGAGAGTTTAGGAGGTAGAACTCTGTAAGGCCAAACAGCTGATTGCCCCCAAGATCTGGCTTAGGCTCAAGTGACTGGAGCCTCTCAAGTCAAAAGCCAGGTTGTTTTTAGTTTTGTTTTTACTTTTCAATTTACTTTTTTTTTTTTTAATCTTTGGGCCATACTGTGTGGCATGTGGGATCTATTAATAATTCTTTGAGCAGAGGTCAAATCCGTGCCCTGTGCATTGGGAGTATGGAGTCTTAACCACTGGATCTCCAGGGAAGTCCCTGTTTTTATTTTTAACTTACAAAATTTTTTAAATTGAAGTCTAGTTGATTTACAATGTTGCATTAGTTGCAGGTGTACAGCAGTGATTCAGTTATACACACCTATATATCTTCTTTTTCATATGCTTTTCCTTAACTGGCTGTGTGGAAAATGGATAGCACATTGGACTTCTAGCTGGCCTAGATGTAGTTATCCCTATGATTTTCCATTGTACACTGCTGTGCTCAGTCATGTCCAACTCCTTGACCCACCACGGACTGTAGCCCACCAGACTCCTCTGTTTCCAGACAAGAATGCTGGAGTGGGTCACCATTTCCTACTCCAGGAGATCTCCTCAACCCAGGGACCAAACCCGCATCTTTAGCATCTCTGCATTGGCAGGTGGATTCATTAACCACTGTTCCAACTGGGAAGCTCAGAAGACATTGAATATCAGACCTAGAGATTATCGTACTAAGTGAAGTAAGTCAGACAGAGCCAGGCCGTTTCTAAGTGGGAACAGCAGAACCAGCAGGGAATCTAAGAAAAACTGCATTCGAGCTGACAGTCCATCCCCAACAGAAAGGGGGACATTAGAGCTGGCTCCCAAGAGAGAAGTGGGTGCTGGGACTCTGGATGGAAACTGGGAGTAGGGAAACACAGAATGAGAAGGTCCAGGGCTCAAAACCCGGGGAACGTGAGAGAGGGGAGAGTCATAAGGATGACGTCTGAGCAAAGTTCCGACGGGAACTTCCTCCTCCCAAGGAGAAACCAGACTAGAAACAATTATCTCCTCTGCCTGGGCCTAATCTCCAGTCTGAGTCACACTTAAGAAACCTCCATCTGGCCCAAGAAAAAGAGTCTGTGTGGCCAGACCTGGGGCAGAGGCCCAGAAGGTGAAGGGCAGTGTTAACAGATAGCACATGGCAGCTATCTACCCGAGTACTTGGGCTCCTAGTAACTGAGTCATTGCTGAAATGACCAGAGGAGAATTTCTTTCTGCGTGAAGCCTGGAGACTGCGGTCTGACCGTTTTGTTGGCTTGGCCTCAGAAGCATGACTTGCTTAAATGTGCGAGGCCGTGTTTCATGAGAACCCGGGGGAAAACCGAAGTGCTTTCCAAGTATCACCAGATGGATACTTGTTAGTTCAAGTGAACTCCTTGCAACTTGCCAAAAAAGATGGGACTAAACAACTTCTATCAGTCTGCTCAGTGAGACAGTCTCCTCTCTGGTTCCCTCAAGTACTGAACTCTTACACAAGATCTACTCC
This sequence comes from Madoqua kirkii, assembly GCA_006408675.1. NCBI lineage: Eukaryota > Metazoa > Chordata > Mammalia > Artiodactyla > Bovidae > Madoqua > Madoqua kirkii. The sequence continues at coordinate 4,521 of SJYC01090195.1, read as the reverse complement.
AGGCAGGTCCTCAAGGTCAAGATGAACATCCGGGGACTCCCCAGTTCTCCCAGGAATCAAGGCCAGAGCTGTCTGTGACCACAGTCCTAGGTACTCTCTCGTGACTCTTCCTGGGCCTTGCAGTTTCTACCATTCAACAGTGTTTGACACATCTCCCTATCTCTTTGGACAAGTACTGAGGATATGCAGTCATGAATTCTACTCACTGGGTCTCTAGTTCTCACTTAACTTGCTGCATTTCTGTCGAGCATTCCCAAGATGTCTTCCAAGAGCTTCCAACAAGCTTTTCAGCTGTCAAATGTTGAAATCTAACCACTCACCAAAAGCAAGAGAACTGATTAGCAAGAAAAACAAAGCATCTTCAGCTCAGATTCTACATTTGAGGTTTTCCTGTCAAGGTGATTTAAACCATACTGCAGGGAGAGATGTGTGTTCACAACAGCCATGAAAAATGCCCCCTTGCCTTGCCCACACGTCCTGGGTGGTCCACCTGGATTCCTCGGCAGCCTCCCCTCCCCCACAGAGGGGGAGCCTGGCTCCTCCTTTCCAGCCCTCTGCCTATACCCACCCTGTCACCCCAGCTAGCCTGGTTCTGTAAAGGGCGTGCGTGATTCAGGAGGCCAATGGGCAGGTTGGAATCCTGGCAGCAACACAGGCATGCAGCATCCTGACGCCACAGATTCCCCACTGAAGCTCAACGTTGTGTCGATCAAAGTGTGTCCCCCCCACCCCCAAAAAATTAATGTTCTGAACTCCTAACCCCCTGCTGCTGCTGCTGCTACTGCTGCTAAGTCGCTTCAATCGTGTCCAACTCTGTGCGATCCCATAGACAGCAGCTCACCAGGTTCCCCTGTCCCTGGGATTCTCTAGGCAAGAATACTGGAGTGGGTTGCCATTTCCTTTTCCAATGCATGCATGCATGCTAAGTCACTTCAATCATGTCCGACTCTGTGCAACCCCATGGACAGCAGCCCACCAGGCTTCTCTGTCCACGGAATTTTCTAGGCAAGAATACGGGAGTGGGTTGTCATTTCCTTCTCTCCTAACCCCCTAGTTCCTGCAAATGTGACCATATTTGACAATAAGGACTTTGCAAATATAATATGATGAGTTCATATTACAAGAAGGGACGCCCTCAGTCCAATCACTTGGAGTTCTTCTGAGAAAGATGGAAACCTATGGGGAGAAGATTGTGTGATGACAAAGGCAAAGCTGGGAGGGACGCGGCTACAAGCCAGGGAATGCCGAGGACTGCCAGCAAGGACAGCGAGGAAGAAAGGGGCAGCAGGTTTCCCCCAGAACCCAGCAAAAAGGAATCAAGCCTGTCAACACCCTGACTTCAGATTGCTAGCCTCTGAAACTGTGAGAGAATACATTTAACAAAAACCATCTATAACTTCTTTTATCTTATGATTTAATATAGAATATAAACCTCTTGGTCAAAAATGCATAAAAGGGGGACTTCCCTGGTGGCTCAGACTCCACACTCCCAATGCAACAGGCCTGAGGGCGATTCCTGGTCAGGGAACTTGACCCCACATGCCAAAACCAAGAGTTCACATGCCACAACTAAGACCTGGAGCAGCCAAATAAATAAATATATTTTTAAAGAGGCATAAAAAGAACTTCCCTGATGGTTAAGATTTCATGCTTCCCCTGCAGAGGGCATGGGTTCGACACCTGGTTGGGGAACTAAGATCCCACATGCTGTACAGTTATTTATAAATGATGTGTTTTATTTAGTGCACAAAAATTGCCTTGTATATGTATTTAAATTTTACTTCATTGTATTTTTTTTCTTTTTTCTAATATTTATTTATTTATTTGGCTGTGTCAGGTCTTAGTTGCAGCATGCAGGATCTTTGTTACATCATATGGGATCTTTCCTGGATGCTCCCAGGCTTAACTGCCATGTGGCAAGTGGGATCTTAGTCCCCAGACCAGGGATCAGACATTTGATCCCCTGCATTTCAGACTGGATTCTTAACCACTGGACTCCCAGAGAAGTCCCTGTGTGTTTTTTCATTTGGTACACAAAGAAATGTATTCATCGTAGATTTACTCTTTTTAACATGTGAACTATTAAAGTTTACTCTCATTCTTAATATTAAAAAAAAAAAAAAAAGCATCCAGTCTGAAGGCAGCCCAGGAAAGGAGCATATCAGAGTCTGCTGACATACAGCCTGTGCTCAAAACCAGGTCTGCCCCTCACTGGCCATTTATCCTTGGCCTTTTCCTTAGCTTCTGGAAGTCTCAGTCTCCTCAAGTATAAACTGGGAATAACAGTAGTACTGATCTCAAGAATATTGTGAGGAATATTCAAGGGGACGCATGTAAAGCACTCAGTACTGTGCCTGCTATAAATGCTGAAGAAAAGGCATTAGGTTGAATTATATCAAAATGCTGTGACCATTATTTTTGACTTACAAAAAAGGCAATTTCAGAGGGTTCAGCCTAGCAGTAATGATAGTCACGGTGGTAAGAACAGAGACCTTGTTTGTAACCGTTTGGTTTTTCCAATAGCAATTCTCAGCTCTCTGACCCCAACTGGGGGTCCTACAGCTCAGTTTCAATTCTGACCCCTCTCAAGGTGAGCACAGACCCACAGGTTAAAGGCTAAATCCCACCAGACTGCCCCCACTTCAGATGCCAGCTGCAAATGGGAGCCCTAGGTTACTCACACCTCTGTCCAGCTGACTCCAAAGTCAGGGGTTCCCACAACATCCCCTTGGGTTTGCTACTTCTCTGGAACAACTCATAACGCAGGCAAACACTGTACTTAAGATAACAGTTTATTATAAAGGATACAAATAACAGCCAGATGAAAAGTTTGCACAGATCAAGGATGCGGAGGGGACACACCTCTCCAAACACACCGCCCTCCCAGCATTCAAGACGTACGCTCACCTGAAGGCTCTCCAAATCTCACAGCTCCAGAATTTTCACCCTTGGCTATTCTCCAGAAACTACCACAAGATTGTTAATCGGCTAACGTGCTCAGACGCTTAATCCTGTCCAACTCTTTGGGACCCCATGGATTGTAGCCCACCAGGCTCCTCTGTCCATGGAGCTTCCCAGGCAAGAACACTGGAGTGGTTTTCTCCAGGGGATCTTCCCAATCCAGGGACTGACCCATGTCTTCTACATCGGCATTCAGGTTCTTCACCACTAGTGCCATCTGGGAAATCATACAAAATAAAAAGTAAAAAAAAAAAAAGAATTTTTTATTCCTTGTCAGTCCAATGGTTAGGACTCAGTATTTCTACTACAGAGGGGTTCGATCTCTGGTCAAGGAACTAAGATTCCCCCAAGCCACATGGTATGGCAAAAAGAAAAAACTTTTATGGTGGTTTCATTATGTAGGCAAGATTGACTAAATCAATGGCCACTGACGAACTCAATTTCCATCACCTCTTCCGAGGTTGCTGGTGGGAGGGGATGAACGGCAGTTGAAACTTCCAACCCTCTAGGCAAGGCTAACCCCCTCCTTGAAACCATCTAACTGCCAACTTCGAGTCACCTCATTAGCATAAACTCAAGCTAAGTTGAAAGGGGCTTGTTATGAATAACAAAAGACACTTCACTCCTGAAATTCCAAAGGTTTTAAGAGTTCTATGCCAGGAACTGGGGGCAAAGAACAAATATATATGTCATTTTATTATAACACAAAAATCTGTTGTTTTGTTTGTTTTAGTCACTAAAGTCCTGTCTGACTCTTTGCAACCCCATGGAATCTACTATGTTGCAATTATTTGTACATCTGAGGTCAACCGTCCTGTTTATTCATTTCAACTGTCAAATAGAGCCAAGCACACAGTTAGATGTTTAATTAATGTTGACTGAATGACTTTTGTGTTTTTCACATATTACCTGGTAGCCATCTCATCCATGCAGTAAAAAGGAACTTTCCCAAATCTTGTGCGCATTAGAGTTGTTTTCCTGCTCTATTGCTTCTAAAGGAATTATGAGTACAAAGGAATTTTGTATTCACAGGCCCTTGTAGACTTTACTCCAGTCAACCTCACCAGGATATAACGTTCTAAAGACCAGGAAAATTTGTAAGGCACCTATAGATGCTGTTCCACCCATGCTGGCCCTCCCAACCCCTCTGAGTATCTTACCAGGCTTGGAAAGTCAAGACAGAAAAACAAAATTAACCACATTTTGTAAAAGAGCATTGAGGCAGACGCAGAGAAGTTGAATCGGATCCCTAACACATCATTTTCTTCTGTCTTGAAGTGACAATGGAAAGCTTACCTTTTTCAGGAGAAGAAGAAAAAGAGAAAGAAGAAATAGATGCTTCTATTGTCCAGAATCTTTTCTATGGCTTTGTTCTGACTTTGACAACAGCATTGTCAGACTTTTCTGGGCTCTACGGCAAGATGGATGCTAGAGGATCTTTGCCACATTCCCGGGAGGGGACCGAAGATGCTTTTCTCATGACAGCCTTTGGAGTCCAACTTGCTGCCCTCAGCATTCCTGAAGCAGCAGAGGGAGATTCTCCCCACCCCTGCCCAGTCC
>SJYC01090194.1:0-13351 GCA_006408675.1 Madoqua kirkii | reverse complement strand
GACTGTGAGCCGGGGAAACAGAGAACCTGGCCAGGGAGTGAAGAAATGAATCTGGCTGTCACGGAAGTAACTAGACGGAGCAAAAGCTGTGGCCCCGGGGGAGATTCCCTAACCAGAGTTCCTCCAGCTGCTCCGACTTCCTGCTCCGCCACCGCCTGGAGTCTGTCCCCGAGGACCTTCCCGAGGCCAGCTGAAAGCCAGAAACCACCCCTCCTTACCTGCTCCAGATGCAGCGCAGAGCATTCTGGAGAGAGGGGCCAGCAGGATCCCCTCTCTGGGATGGAGGTTTCAGGAACAAGTTTCGTTCACAATTCTAGGTTTTAGCTCCGAGAGCCACAGGATAAAAAGGGTGCACAGTCTGGATTCTCAATGAAGAACTGTCCATTTGAAATTATCTCTCTTAGAAGGGAAGAAGGAGTGCTTTATGGATGGGAGAAAAAAACTTCACAGATAAGTTCATTATCAGCTGAAGAGAAAGGGAGGAGGAGAAGGTGGACTACAGACACATACACACAATTGTAGGATTCCCCAGGCCAGTCTACTTGGCCCTCCCAGGCAGTGGAGTGTTGCAGCCTGAGGCAGATTCCTTAATCAGCCTTGGGATTTCTAGTATTTTCTCATTGTATAAGATCTCCAAAAACCAGATTCATTTGCAACCACACCAGCTACAGTCTAGGAGGTGGGAAGATGAAAAAGGAAAAGAAAGAAAATGTTTCTGTATTTCTAAGTTCAAACAAGTTATTTAAAGAGCATACTTCAGTCTTAGAAGAACAGGTATTTCAAAGACTGGAACACCTGCGGGCTATTGTAAACAACTGCATGCTGGAATGTAAAATGTTGCAGCCACTATGGAAAAAGTATGGTAGTCTCTCAAAAAATTAAAAATAGAATTTTCATATGATCCAGCAATTCTACTTCTCTATATATGTCCAAGAGTATTAAAAGCAGGTCTCAAGGACTTCTCTGGTGGCCCAGTGGTAAAGAATCTGCCTGCCAATGCAGGGGACACAGGTTCAATCCCTGGTCAGGAAGATCCCACATGCCTTGGGACAACTAAGCCCCTGTGCCACAATTACTGAGCCCATGCTTTAAAGCCCACCAGCAACAAGAGAAGTCACCACAGTGAGAAGTTTGAGCACCGCAATGAAGACCCAACACAACCAAATACAAAGAAATAAATCAAAATTTAAAAATAAAGCAGCACCTCAAAGAGGTATTCGTAACCTATGTTCATAGCACTATTCACAAGAAAAGCTACAACCAACCTAGACAGTATATTGAAAATCAGAGACTTTACTTTGCCAACTAAGGTCCATCTAGTCAAAGCTATGGTTTTCCCAGTAGTCATGTGACAGTTGGACCATAAAGAGAGCTGAGCATTGAAAAATTGATGCTTTTGAACTATGGTGTTAGAGAAGACTCTTGAGCATCCCTTTGACATCAAGGAGATCAAACCAGTCCATCCTAAAGGAAACCAGTCCTGAATATTCATTGGAAGGACTGATGCTGAAGCTGAAACTTCAATATTTTGCCCATCTGATACAAAGAACTGACTCATTGGAAAAGACCCTGGGAAAGACTGAAGGCAGGAGGAGAAGGGGATGACAGAGGATAAGATAGTTGGATGGCATCACCAACTCAGTGGACATGTGTTTGAGTAAACTCCAGGAGTTAGTGATGGACAGGGAGGCCTGGCATGCTACAGTCCATGGGGTCGCAAAGAGACTGAGCAACTGAACTGACTGACTGAAAAAGTGAAAGAAACCCACATGTCCATTGACAGATGAGTGGATAAACAAAATTCAGTATAGACATACAGTGGAATATTATTCCACCCTACAAAGACAAGAAATTCTGAGACATACCATGACAGGGATGAACCTTGAGGACATGATGCTCAGCGAAATAGACAAGTCACAAAAGGACAAATACTGTATGAGTCCACTCATACGAGGTACCTAGAGTAATCAAATTCACGGCAACAGAAAGTAGAATGTTAGTTGTTAGGGCATTGTTGGGAGGCCAGGATGGGGGGAAAGGAAATGGGAATTTATTCAATGGGTACAAAGTTTCAGTTCTGCAAGACAAAAAAGTCTAGAGACTGATTGCACAAAGATGTGAATATGTGTAATGCTTTTAAACTGTAAACTTGGGAATTCCCTGGTGGTCCACTGGTTAGGACTCCATGGTCCCATTACCAGGGCCCAGTTTCAATCCAAGATGAAAGTAAGGAAACTAAAATACCACAGATTCATGTGGTGCGGTCAGAAAAAAGTTTTTTTGAACTGGAAACTTAAAAATGGTCAAGATGGTAAATTGTACCATACTCGTGTATCCTAAAAAATGATGCTGTGAAAGTGCTGCACTCAATATGCCAGCAAATTTTGAAAATTTTGCAGTGGCCACAGAACTAGAAAAGGTCAGTTTTCATTCCAATCCAAAGAAAGGTAATACCAAAGAATGCTCAAACTACGGTACAATTGCACTCATCTCACAAGCTAGCAAGGTAATGCTCAAAATTCTCCGAGCCAGGCTTCAACAGAACATGAACTGCAAACTTTCAGATGTTCAAGCTGGTTTTAGAAAGGGCAGAGGAATCAGAGATCAAATTGCCAACATCCACTGGATCATCAAAAAAGCAAGAGAGTTCCAGAAAAACATTCTGCTTTATTGACTATGCCAAAGTGTCTAACTGTGTAGATCACAACAAACTGGAAAATTCTTCAAGAGATAGGAATACCAGACCACCTGACCTGCCTCCTGGGAAATCTGTATGCAAGTCAGGAAGCAACAGTTAGAACCAGACATGGAACATCAGACTGGTTCCAAATTGGGAAAGGAGTATGTCAAGGCTGTATATTGTCACTCTTATTTAACTTCTATGCAGAGTACATCATGAGAAATGCAGGGCTGGATGAAGCACAAGCTGGATTCAAGATTGCCAGGAGAAATATCAATAACCTCAGATATGCAGATGATACCACCCTATGGCAGAAAGTGAAGAGGAATGAAAGAATCTCTTGATGAAAGTGAAAGAGGAGAGTGAAAAAGTTGGCTTAGGACTCAACATTCAAAAAACTAAGATCATGGCATCCAGTCCCATCACTTCATGGCAAATAATTGGGGAAACATTGAAAACAGTGGCAGACTTTATTTTTGGGGGGCTCCAAAATCACTGCAGACGGTGAGTGCAGCCAGGAAATTAAAAGAGGCTTGCTCCTTGGAAGAAAAGCTATGACCAACCTAGACAGCATATTAAAAAGCAGAGACATTACTTGGCCAACAAAAGAAATACGTCCTGAATATTCATTGGAAGGATTGATACTAAAGCTGAAACTCCAATTCTTTGGCTACCGGATTCGAAGAGCTGACTCATTTGAAAAGATCCTGATGCTAAGGAAGATTGAAGGTGGGAGGAGAAGGGGATGACAGAAGATGAGATGGTTGGATGGCGTCACCTACTCAATGGACATGAGTTTGCGTGGAGTTAGTGTGCTGCAGTCCATGGGGTGGCAAAGAGTCGGACACAACTGAGTGAGTGATTTAACTGATCTGAACTGTGTATCTGTGTGTGTGTGTGCATGCTCAGTCACCTCAGTCATATCTGAGTTTTGTGATCCTAAGGACTGTATCCCTCCAGACTCCCCTGTGCATGGGGAGTCTCCAGACAAGACTACTGGAGTGGATTTCCATGCTCTCCTCCAGGGGATCTTCCTGAACCAGGGACTGAACCCAAGTCTCCTGCATTGCAGGCGGATTCTTTACCACTGAGCCATGGGAAAGCCCACTTGTGTATCTTACTACAGTTTAAACAAAAAACACCTGGATGGCCCAGCCTTTGGGGCCAGTGGGAAGAAGGTGACATTTCACCCGTAAATGATCATAGCAGAGTTTCTCCTTATGGGATGCTATTTTTGCCTGTGACAAGAGAGGAAGAAATCACAGGGCAAGCACTACGAGCTGATGCCCCATGCTGAGCAGTGAGGGTGCAAAGTTGACCAGGACACACATCCTCAGGGGACTGAAGGCCGGACACTCGGAGGAAGTGATTGCTGTATGAGCACTGCAACAGCTGTTGCCAGGTGTACTTTCTAAGCCACCACCACTGCCCGCTCCAGTTTCCAGTGACTTCCCCAGCTCCCAGACTGCGCCTTGTAAGGTCGGACCCTGGGGGCCATGATGGGCCACCACTCCTATCCCTCCACCGTCCAGAAGGTCCCTAACGAAACTCCCGGATCTCGGGGACCAATGACAGCACACTTCGCAGCTAAAGCCACCCCACCCCAGCCGCATAGAAAAACCTATCACCCCGCACCGCCATGACCTGGCAACCCATCCAAACCCCCATCCGCTAACACAGCCATCCCCCACAGCGTAAATATATAAACAAACTTCTAGCGCGGTCCGGCTCGCAGACTTGCTGGACCTGCCTCTTTCGGGTCTGGGAACCCCGCCGGGAGTGCTTCATCATTAAATCCCGTTAGATTTTTTTTTTGGTGTCCTGGGCATCTTTTACCTAATGCACCTCAGTCACAACATCAAGCATGCTCACATGAAATACAGAACCTTTTCCCCACGAGTCTCCAGAAATACTCCTAGGAAAGTGCTCACGGCCAGAGACCATACCCAGTGCATCAGGAACACCCCTCAGTCCTGAGGGGTAGCCGGTTCTGAGCAACCTTGGGGATTCAGCTGCCATTTACACCTCTGTGTGGTTGATCCTGGCTTGACCGGGGCTCTCTGCAAATCAGGGTTGAGTCTTGGTTTCCTCCCAGGGCTTTGCACCGAGAAGGCCTTCAGAGCACATGAGCTATTGCTTTGGACCACTGTTTTCCTTCCCAAACTGAGGAGAGAGTTTTCCTAGTTGGGAGCCAGCTCTTTCATTGGTCTAGGGTGGAAGGTAATGAGGCCACTGTGGTTTTTCTCAGGAGTCCTGGCCCTTCATCTGGGTTGGAAGTGACCTGAGGCATTACTGGAAACCACCAAGCTGAGGCCCAGCAGGGACCGACAGATAGCTCACAGAGTGGGCCGTGGGCTCAGACAAAGAGTGGGGACTCAGAGGCAGGCGGCAGGCCACCAGTCATCCTGGCTCTGCAGAGTGGTCAGGTGCTAACACAGAAATCCCCTAGTAGGAAATAGGACTTCTCTGGGCTCCACGGTCTTCAGGCAGCCTTTTCTCAGCCACACTCACACACCTGAGTCATAGCAGCCCCACCACAAACTGGTACAACCGCTCTGCAGTTCCTGATAGGCTGGTACTCAGTTTCCGAGCACTTAAAATCCTTAGATGAAACCTCCATTCATGTTGTTGTTATTCTGAGTTTTGTAGTTTCATCTTATCCATTTTTTCTTGTTTTATTTCTACCTGTTTGCTGCTACCAATCCATCTCCCTCCACCCCCCGTCATGCGTGTATGCTCAGTCATCTGACCCCATGGATTGTAGCCTGCCAGGCTCCTCTGTCCATGGAATTTTCCAGGAAGAATACTGGAACGAGTTGTTATTTCCTTTTCCTCATCTTGTCAATTTTTAATTGTGCATCATCTCATTCATGTATCCCTCCTCCCCTACATGCTTCCTCCCACCTCTGTCCCCAACATTCTCCTGGATTTACTTTCTCCCTGGGGGTCTCTGGGCTTCCCAGGTGGCTCAGTGGTAGAGAATCCACCTTCCAGTGCAGGAGATGCAAGTTTGATCCCTGGGCCTGGAAGATCGATCCCCTGGAGGAGGAAATGGCAACTTGCTCCAGTATTCTTGCCTGGAGAATCCTCTTGCCTGGCAGACTACAGTCCATAGCGTGGGAGAGTCGGACATGACTGAGCATGCGGGCCACATGGGGTCCTTTGAGCTTTTGCCAGGCCATTTCTACTGTTTTTCCACTTTCAATGTGGGGTCCCAGGTTCCCTCCCTCCATGGGGCACCCAAATTGCTCCACCAGAAGTGCAGTCTCCTTCCCTCCACTGAACTCTCTGAATGCCAGGTCTGTGCTGCGGGCACTCACTGTTCACATCTCTGCTGCAAGCAGTTAGAAGGTAGGGATCTTACTTTATCCATCTTTGTATTTCTCCTCCCATGTCATTCCCCCCGTCTCACACAAAATTTATGCTCAGAAAATGTCTATAGAAAGAATACATGCAACTCAACTGTATAAAACCAAACAGCCCAATTAAAACACGAGCAAAGAACTTGAATAGACATTTCTCCAAAGATCTGCAAACAGCCAACGAGCACATGAGATGTTCAATGTCATGAGTCATTAGAGAAACGCCAATCAAGATTGTAATAAGATAGCACTTCACATCCACATCCATTTTATCATAATAAAAATAACAATAAAAACATAAAACAAATGTTGGCAAGGATGTGGGAGAATTGATACACTTGCACATTGCTGGTGGGGATGTAAAATGGTTCAGCTGCTGTGGAAAACAATTTGGTTCAGGTCAGTCGCTCAGTCGTGTCTGACTCTTTGAGACCCCATGAATCGCAGCACACCAGGCCTCCTTGTCCATCACCAACTCCCGGAGTTCACTCAGACTCACGTCCATCGAGTCTGTGATGCCATCCAGCCATCTCATCCTCTGTTGTCCGCCTCTCCTCCTGCCCCCAATCCCTCCCAGCATCAGAGTCTTTTCCAATGAGTCAGCTCTTCACATAAAGTGGCCAAAGTACTGGAGTTTCAGCTTTAGCTTCATTCCTCCCAAAGAAATCCCAGGGTTGATCTCCTTCAGAGTGGATTGGTTGGATCTCCTTGCAGTCCAAGGGACTCTCAAGAGTCTTCTCCAACACCACAGTTCAAAAGCATCAATTCTTCACTGCTCAGCCTTCTTCACAGTCCAACTCTCACATCCATACATGACTATTGGAAAAACCATAGTCTTGACTAGATGGACCTTAGTCGACAAAGTAATGTCTTTGCTTTTGAATATGCTATCTAGGTTGGTCATAACTTTTCTTCCAAAGAGTAAGTGTCTTTTAATTTCATGGCTGCAGTCACCATCTGCAGTGATTCTGGAGCCCAAAAAAATAAAGTCTGACACTGTTTCCACTGTTTATCCATCTATTTCCCATGGAGTGATGATTTGGTAGTTCCTAAAAAAGTTAAACCAAGAATTATTGTGTGTGTGTGCTAAGTCGCTTCAGTCATGTCCGACTCTTTGCAACCCTATGGACTGTAGCTTGCCAGGCTCTTCTGTCCACTGGATTCTCAAGGCAAGAATACTGGAGTGGATTGCCATTCCCTCCTCCAGGGATCTTCCCAACCCAGAGATCGAGCTCTGGTCTCCTATGTCTTCTGCATTGGCAGGTGGGTTCTTTGCCACTAGTACCACCTGGGAAGCCCAAGAACTGCCACATGACCTAGCAATTCCACATGTACAGATGTACCCCAAAGACTTAGAAATAGGTATTTAAATGAAACTTGCACATGAATGTTCATTGTAGCACTATTCACAATAGTCAAAAGGTGGAAACAATATGGGTTTCCAGCAACAGATGAATGTGCTCTACAGGCTTCAACTTGAATGAGCCTCAAGGCTCTCTAAGGGGCCAGGTGCAAAAGATGACACATTGCCATGTCATCCCTTTGTATGAAATGTCCAGAACAGGCAAAGCTGTAGGTACAGAAATTAGATCAATAGTTGCTTACAACTAGGGATAGAGATGGAGGCTGGGGTGTGATGGCCAAAGTGCATGGAGTGTTTCTTTGAGGTGATAAAAATGCTCTAAAATGGACTTTGATCTTGGTTGCACAACTCTGTGGATGGACTAAAAATCACTGAATTGTACACTTTATTTATTTATTAATTTTGGCCACACTGTGCAGCTTGTGGGATCTTAGGTACCCAAACCAGGGATTGAACCCAGCCCTTGGCAGTGAAAGCACCAAGTTCTAACCATTAGACTACCAGGGAATTTCCTGAATTACATACTTTAAATGAGTGATTTGTATGGTACATAAATTTTATTTCAGTGAAGTTCTTTAAAAAAAAAAAGAATAAATGAATATGCTTAATAAACTTTTACCATTCAAGTTTTCATATTCTGTTTTTGAATATTCATGCAGCATACTGAAGAAGACATGCCATCATTTAAAATTTACTGGGGCCCAGTTTGAATTCCACAAGTCAAGAAACTGGCATACTTAAGGTAGTTCTTGGGCCAAATGAGAAGACCAGATGCCAGCTAGATTCCTTTATACTCACAAGGCATTAATGGATTTTGTAAGTTAAGGTAGAGAAGAAGTGATAGAAATTTTAATACCATTTTGTTTCTCTGTGAAAAAGAAATGGCCTCAGTCAGTGGGGAAGGGAGTCATAAAATCAATAGGTATAGCCCACGTGCAGGGAAGCAAAGGAGACACACACATAAAGAACTGACTTTTGGACAGAGTGGGAGAAGGAGAGAGTGGGATGACTTGAGAGAATAGCATTGAAACATATACATTACCATATGTAAAATAGCCAGTGAGAGTTTGATGTATGAAGCAGGGATCCCAAAGCCAGCACTCTGTGACAACCTAGAGGGATGGGGTGGAAAGAGAAGTGGAGGGGGTGGTTCAGGAGGGAGGGGACACATATGTATGCCTATAGCTAATTCACGTTGATGTATGACAAAAATGATCACAATATTGTCAAGCAATTATCCTCCAGTTAAAATAAATAAATAAAATTTTTTAAAAATCTATAGGTATAAAAAAGTGACACTGTCCAAGAGTTAGAATTCCATGAAAGTCTTCACATCTCCCCAGGAAATATTGACTATCTGTTGTTGCTGTTGTTTAGTCGCCGAGTCATGTCCAGCTCTTTGTGGCCCCATGGACTACAGCATGCCAGGCTTCTTTATCCTTCATCGTTTCCCAGAGTTTACTCAGGCTCATGTCCATTGAGTCAGTGATGCCATCCAATCATCTCATCCTCTGTCATCCCCGTATCCTTCTGCCTTCTATCTTTCCCAGCATCGGGGTCTTTTCCAATGAGTCTAGTGTATTTAGAATCCTAGTTTTTAAGGAACTGTTTTGGTGGCCCAGTGGTTAAGACTCTGTGCTTCAAATGCAGAGGATACAGATCAATCCTTGTTCAGGGAAACTGAGATTCTACACGCACGCTGTTAAAAAAATCTAGAGGCAGAATGTCCAGATTTGCAGTGCTTATCCCACAAAATTGGCTCCAATCTGAACTGATACCCAAACAAAGCTCACTAGTTGGAGATAAAGATCTTCCTATGCAGGTACCATACCTTTAGAGCCGAGGATATCCTAGCCCTTGGCAAGTGAGCCTCAACTAATACTCCGGGTTAGTTATAGACGACTAGGAAAGTGAAGCTTTGCTGGAGAGGGAAGTTCAGGGGTGATAAGGAAAAGATAGACAAGCAACAGAGTGGCAATGGATCCTCCTGCTGCCAAGGCAACCACTGGATATTTACAGGATAACAAAACAAATTTCAGCCTTTGTGTGGTTGTTGAAGCTATCAGTTCCTTCCAACTCTTGTGTCTGCCCCCCACCTTCAAACAGCTGGGCTGTCCCCTGCTCTTGGCCACAGGAGAAGAAAACCTCGCAGCAAAGGATCTGTAAGCAGATCTCACTGATAATCAGGGAAATGGGATTTTAAACCACAACGAGGGACTTCCCTGGTGGTCCAGTGGCTGTGACTCAGTTCCCAATGCAGGCGGCCTGGATTCAATCCTTGGTCGGGAAACTAGATCCCACATGCCGCAACTAAGAGTTCACATGTGAAAGTGAAAGTTAGTCGCTCAGTCATGTCCAACTCTGTGGCCCCATGCACTGTAGCCCACCAGGCTCCTCTGTCCCTGGGGTTCTCCAGGCAAGAATACTGGAGTGGGTAGCCATTCCCTTCTCCAGGGGATCTTCCTGACATGGGTCTCCTGCATTGCAGGCAGATTCTTTACCATCTGAGCCACCAGGGAAGTCCAAGAATTCACATGCTTCAACTAAAAAAAAAAAATTTTTTTTAATTAAAAACCAAAATAAAACCTCAAAGAGATACCATTTCATGCCTATCACTACTGGCAAAAGTGAAACAACTTTAACAATACCTTGTCCAGAGTGTGAAGCAACAGGAACTCTCATAATTGCTGGAGAGAGTGTACCACCTTTGACATCTCCAGAAAAATTCAAGCAGCACACACAGCATTACCCTACAACCCCACCCTAGATAAGAAGCCTAGAGAAATCCTCACATATGTGTACAAGAGGATGCAAAACAGAACAACCATTGTAATATACTTGTATAAACAGACTGGAAATGATCAAAAGGTCCATCAAGAGGAGAGCAAACACACTGTGATATGCTTGTTCAATGGATTACTATAAAGCAGTGAAAAAAGGAATGAACTATGGCTATATGCATCAACACATGTAAGTCTCAAAATGTGTTATTGAATACAATAAGGACATTGTAGAGAGATGCAGTATGTCATTTACTTACAGTTCAAAAATATGCAAAATTATTTTATGCTTATTCTTGGATGCATATATTAAATGTAAGAATCACTATGAAAGCATCCACAAAATGCTAAACACCAAAGCAAGATAATACTAGCCCCAGAAGAGACAAAGGAATAGGATCAGATGAGGGTTGAGTGTGCAGGGGTTTCAACTGTATAATGTTTTTGGTCTTTTTCTAAATATATATATATATATGTATATGTGCTTTTGTGCTAAGTCACTTCAGTATTTTCCTATTCTTTGCAACCCCACGAACTGTAGTCCACCAGGATTCTCTGTCCATGGGCTTCTCCAGGCAAGAATACTGGAGTGGGTTGCCATTTCCTCCTCCGGGGGTCTTCCCAACCCAGGGATCGAACCCAGGTCTCCCGAATTGCAGGCAGATTTTTTACTGTCTGAGCCATTAGGGAAATCCTATTTACACGTACACCTGAAGGAAATAATGGAAAATCATTAAACTCTAATATACTGGGTGGTAGAATAACAGAGTATGCTGACATTTTTATATTGACTTTTATTCTTTTTTTGCATGTTTGCGTACTTCCTAGTTTTCTAAAAGTCAGAAGATATAAAAGCAAAGAAATCTTCCTGCATTTGCCTTCTAAAAATGTATGAATTTAAAACATTCCTTAGAGGAAACAAGAATGTACACAAAGCATGTGGGATCAGAGGGTTTAAGAGTAAAGTGATCCCACTCACCCTTATTCCACAGAAATACTCCCAGAGCTGGGGATCTCACAGGGGGAAGACGGAGAAGAAGTAGAGAAAGAATATTGATTCTGGGGTCTGAGGGTAGAGAGCCTCCTGCCCCTCCTCCATGGAGAACTATGGGGAGGGGGCAACAGCCAAGGTAGTCTGGGAGGACCTGCGCTGGAAGAGACCGTGCCCTGCCCCAGGGACATTGCTGGACAAGCTGCTGCCTTAGCATGGGACAGAGGCGGTAAGTGGGTTCAGGGCCCTAGCGTGACTTTTATGATCTCAAGTCTGGAGTTAGGCAAAACCACATGGCAAAAATCCATGTGTGGATTTTTGTGTCATTAAGTAGCTATGAGAGTTGTGGTCCTCCTAGACAAGAAGAACATATGGGAGTGATGAGGGGATTCTGAAGAGTGTGTGTGTGTACTAAGTCACACAGTCGTGCCTGACACTTGGCAGGCCTATGGACCATAGCCCACCAGGCTCCTCTGTCCACGGGATTCTCTAGGCAAGAATGCTCTAGTGGATTGCCATGCCCCTTCTCCAGGGGATCTGCCCAACTCAGGGATCAAACCCGAGTCTCTTGAGTCTCCTGCATTGGGAGATGAGGTCTTTACCACTGGTGCCACCCGGGAAGCCCCTCTAAACAGAATCAAGCAACAAATAAAAAAGATGAAGCAACCCTCGTGCAGGGAGTTACAGACTCAGACCACACAGAGACTTGGGTGACGTATACCTTGAATCCTGGAGATTCCAAACCCCTCTACAAAGCAAGAATTCTAGTCAACGCATCTGAGTCACAAGGAAAACTGGACCCTAAGTCCACAGTAAAATCACCTCAGTCCGCCAAGATGGGAACTACAACTTGCTAGTTTCAATTTTGCTGTTTCCTCCATGTGTAAGTGTCTTTGTCCTTGGAAGGGATTCAACCTAAGTATTAATACTCCTCTATTAGGATTTGCAATGATTTGTGTATATTGGGCATTTTGAGTGTTTGTAATGTTTAAGAGACGTCGGCATTAAAGAATCTAATATATTAGCCTCATGATTCCAATTTAAAATGTGTAATTGAGTAATTGTTTAGATTTGTGATTTTACTAGGTTTGTAAACAATATTGGAATGTTTATGAGAACTTGAGATGCATTGGATTTAAAAGTTTAATTTATTATACTTATTAGGATTGTTTTAGTCTTGAGGAATGTTCTGATTGTTAGCTATTTGAAGTGTTTATAAATAAAGCCAAATATGTTACATTTTTAAATCCAATTTAAAATATATAAGGGGATTTGATTAATAAAATGTGAAAAGCCCCTTTAAGAGTGACTGTTAAAATTTACTAGATTTATAAATAAAATAATGAGTTGTCAGTTGAACTTAAAAGCTGAAGGAAAATTAGGGGTTTTTCCTCAAAGCATTATTTAAATTGAGTAGAATTTTTTAAAGTAACCGCAAGTATTGCTGGGCTTCCCTGGTGGCTCAGATGGTAAAGAATCAGCCTACAACGCAGGAGACCCGGGTTTGATCCCTGGGTCAGGAAGAGCCTCTGGAGAAGGAAATGGCAACCCACTCCAGTATTCCTGCCTGGAGAATTCCGTGGACAGAGAAGCCTTGTGGGCTATAGTCCATGGGGTCACAAAGAGTTGGACACGACTGAGTGACTAATACACACACAAGTAGTGTCTCTTTTACACATCGATCTCCCCTCTAGGACATTACACAAGTCACTGACCATTGCACAAGTGGCAGAGGGGCTGCCCAGGGCTTTGCAGGTGGGAAAGGAGGACAAGCTGGGCACCACTACGGGCTGCCGTCTGGGGCCAAGTGTTCTCCCTGATTCCTGCTGCTGTGTAAATACAGAGGCTCCATGGACTCTTTTTCCAGTGTTCAATTATGAAAATTTTCAAACATACAAAAAATCGAAAAACATACAGTACAATAAACACCCATACACCTATCCCTAGATTCGAAAGTTGCAAACTTCATGCCATACTGATTGTATTTACATCTTTTTATCTGGGCTTCCCTGGTGGCTAGACAAGAAAGAATTTGCCTACAATGCAGGAGACTTGGGTTCGATTCCTGAGTTGAGAAGATCCCCTGGAGAAGGAAATGGCAACCCACTCCAGTATTCTTGTTGGGGAAATCCCATGGACAGAGGAACCAGGAGGGCTACAGTCCATGGGGTCACA
>SJYC01090193.1:0-30999 GCA_006408675.1 Madoqua kirkii | reverse complement strand
CTTTACCACTGGTGCCACCCGGGAAGCCCCTCTAAACAGAATCAAGCAACAAATAAAAAAGATGAAGCAACCCTCGTGCAGGGAGTTACAGACTCAGACCACACAGAGACTTGGGTGACGTATACCTTGAATCCTGGAGATTCCAAACCCCTCTACAAAGCAAGAATTCTAGTCAACGCATCTGAGTCACAAGGAAAACTGGACCCTAAGTCCACAGTAAAATCACCTCAGTCCGCCAAGATGGGAACTACAACTTGCTAGTTTCAATTTTGCTGTTTCCTCCATGTGTAAGTGTCTTTGTCCTTGGAAGGGATTCAACCTAAGTATTAATACTCCTCTATTAGGATTTGCAATGATTTGTGTATATTGGGCATTTTGAGTGTTTGTAATGTTTAAGAGACGTCGGCATTAAAGAATCTAATATATTAGCCTCATGATTCCAATTTAAAATGTGTAATTGAGTAATTGTTTAGATTTGTGATTTTACTAGGTTTGTAAACAATATTGGAATGTTTATGAGAACTTGAGATGCATTGGATTTAAAAGTTTAATTTATTATACTTATTAGGATTGTTTTAGTCTTGAGGAATGTTCTGATTGTTAGCTATTTGAAGTGTTTATAAATAAAGCCAAATATGTTACATTTTTAAATCCAATTTAAAATATATAAGGGGATTTGATTAATAAAATGTGAAAAGCCCCTTTAAGAGTGACTGTTAAAATTTACTAGATTTATAAATAAAATAATGAGTTGTCAGTTGAACTTAAAAGCTGAAGGAAAATTAGGGGTTTTTCCTCAAAGCATTATTTAAATTGAGTAGAATTTTTTAAAGTAACCGCAAGTATTGCTGGGCTTCCCTGGTGGCTCAGATGGTAAAGAATCAGCCTACAACGCAGGAGACCCGGGTTTGATCCCTGGGTCAGGAAGAGCCTCTGGAGAAGGAAATGGCAACCCACTCCAGTATTCCTGCCTGGAGAATTCCGTGGACAGAGAAGCCTTGTGGGCTATAGTCCATGGGGTCACAAAGAGTTGGACACGACTGAGTGACTAATACACACACAAGTAGTGTCTCTTTTACACATCGATCTCCCCTCTAGGACATTACACAAGTCACTGACCATTGCACAAGTGGCAGAGGGGCTGCCCAGGGCTTTGCAGGTGGGAAAGGAGGACAAGCTGGGCACCACTACGGGCTGCCGTCTGGGGCCAAGTGTTCTCCCTGATTCCTGCTGCTGTGTAAATACAGAGGCTCCATGGACTCTTTTTCCAGTGTTCAATTATGAAAATTTTCAAACATACAAAAAATCGAAAAACATACAGTACAATAAACACCCATACACCTATCCCTAGATTCGAAAGTTGCAAACTTCATGCCATACTGATTGTATTTACATCTTTTTATCTGGGCTTCCCTGGTGGCTAGACAAGAAAGAATTTGCCTACAATGCAGGAGACTTGGGTTCGATTCCTGAGTTGAGAAGATCCCCTGGAGAAGGAAATGGCAACCCACTCCAGTATTCTTGTTGGGGAAATCCCATGGACAGAGGAACCAGGAGGGCTACAGTCCATGGGGTCACAAAGAGTCAGACATGGCTGAGCAACTAACACTTTTCTTCTGTCATCTATCATCTGTTTATCTAACAGAACCATCATAAAGCAATTTGCTGATATCACGACACTTCATCTCAAAATGCTTCACTAGAAATCTCCTAAAAGTAAGGTTTTTCTCCAATAGAATCATACCACCATGTTGCACCTGACAATGTGAACAAGGATTTCCTGGAATTCCCTGATGGCCCAGTGGTTAGGACTCTGTGCTCTCACTGCCAAGAGGCAGGTTCAATACCTGGAAGGGGATCAAGCTGAGGCAGAGCCAAATTAAAAGCAAACAAACAAAAAACCTAAGGATTTCCTAAAATCATTTAAATTCTTAGTCCATATTCAAATGTTTTCAATGTATGTCCCACTGATTTGTTTTCATTTGGGTCTGATTTATTTAATTCACATGCTTTTGAGACACATATATGTAGTGTGATACATCAGTACATTGTTTAATATATACCTAAATAGAAAACTGTGGGCTTCCCAGGTGGCTCAGTGTGTAAAGAATCTGCCTGTGATGCAGGAGACTCAGGGGATGCGAGTTTGATCTCTGAATCAGGAAGATCCCCTGGAGGAAGGCATGGCAACCCACTTCAACATTCTTGCCTGGAGAATGTCATGGACAGGGGAGCCTGGTGGGCTTCAGTCCATAGGGCCGTAGAGTCAGACACAAAGGAAGCAACTGAGGCTGCACCCCAGAATATTGTGCTGTATAATGTATTATACTGCTACATCATATTCTATTATAAAATATATATGTTTACATATCCATTCGACCAGTTGTGTTATTTTCCTAGTTTTTGCCAAAGTAAATGGAGTTTTCTTTTTTTTAAATTAATTAATTTTTTAGTATTTTTGGCTGCGCTGGGTCTTTGTGGCTGCACTCAGGCTTTCTTTAATAGCGATGAGTGGGAGCTACTCTTCGTTGAGGTGCACACGCTTCTCATTGCAGTGGCTTGCCTTGTTGCAGACCACAGACTCTGGGCCCACAGGCTTCCATAGTTACAGCATGTAGGCTCAGTAGTTGTGGTGCATGGGCTTACTGCTCAGCAGCACGTGGAGTTCTCCTGGACTGGTGACTGAACCCCTGTTCCCTGTATTGGCAGCCAGATTCTTATCCACTGTACCATCAGAGAAGTCCAGTGCTTTATTATACTACTTCCCAAGCAAGAGTCATGCATTGCATGTCTCTTTATATTATTTAACCTGGAACAACTCCTCATCGTTATCATTAATTTCATGAAGCTGATGTTCTTCCAGGTTCAGTTGTCTTAAAGAATGTCCCAAATTATGAATTTGCCTTTTTTTTTGACACTATTTTAATGTCCCCTTATCTTTGTTTTTCCTGTAAACTAGAAGTTAGGCCAAAAGGGTCTTTAGGTTCAGGTTAAATATTTTTGGCAAGAATGCATCATAGGTGATAATGTACTAAATATTTTATCATATCAGGAGATTCGTAATATCAGATTATCCCAGTAGAACTTGCTTAAGATGACAATGTGCAGGACTTCCCTGGTGGTCCAGTGGTTAAGAATCTGACTTCCAACATAGGGGACTTGAGTTTGATCCCTGGTTGGGTAACTGAGATCCCACAGGCTGTGGGGCGAGTAAGCCTGTGGACCACAAGAGTTCACCAAAAGCAGACAAGCCCAGATGCCACAACAAAGACCCAGTGTGGCTGAAAAAAATCATAGTAAAATAAATAAATAATTTTTAAAAGGATGGCAATATGCTTTTTAAGTGTTGGAATACAGCAAACACAAAATAAACACTGTCTATTATTAACCCCATTTTACAGATGAGGAAACTGAGACTCCTACATTTTCAGCTAACGTTCTTCAGATAACTTACCTTGAGAGTGGCAAAGCTGGGACTCAATCCTAGGCCCTCTGATTCCAAATACAGACTTCTTTCCCTTCACTAGCCAAATTCCCATCTTCATTGAATTAAAAGTGAAAATTGCTCAATCGTGTCCAACTCTGAGTGGATAGCCTTTCGCTTCTCTAGGCGATCTTCCCAATCAAGGGATCAAATCCAGGTCTCCTACATTGCAGGAGGATTCTTTACCAGCTGAGCCACCAGGGAAGCCCAAGAATACTGGAGTAGGTAGCCTATCCCTTCTCCAGCATATCTTCTCGACCCAGGAATCAAACCAGGGTCTCCTGCATTGTAGGTGTAGGCAGATTCTTTACCAACTGACCTATCAGGGAAGCCCATAGAACTAAAAGGTACCTTACAAAGTATTCAGTAATTTACTAGCTCATTTCACAAATAATTAATGCAAGCTTACTGTGAGCCATTCAGGCCTGGTCTCAGGTCCATGGGATGCTTTAGTGATAAAACAAGTCCACAGGAAACTTACATTGTCATGGTGTGAGATGGATGGTAAACACAAACAAAAAGTAAAATTATAGACTATGTTGGCTTCCCTGGTGGCTCAGACAGTTAAGAATCTGCCTGCAACACAGGAGACCCAGGTCCAATCCTTGGGCTGGGGAGATCTCCTAGAGAAGAAAATGGCTACCCCTCTGGTATTCTGGTCTGGAAAATTCCATGGACAGAGGCAAGTCCAGGGGGTCACAAAGAGTCAGACACCACTGAGTGACTAACACTTTCACAGAAGATGTTACATGATCTGGAGGAAAATAAAGGGGAATGGGGTGGGTCTCACTGAGAAGGTGATTTTTGAGCAAAGATTTGTAAGAGGGGGAAAGGATGAGCCATGTATAAATTTTGGGGGAGAGCGTTCTAAGCAAACGAAACAGCCAGGGGACCTGCCTGGTGGTTCAGTGACTAAGAATTTGTGCTCTCAATGTAGGGGGCCGGAGTCTGATCCCTGGTCAGGAAACTAGATTCCACATGTCACAACTAAGTGTTTGCACATCCATGTTCCATACCTAAGACCTGATGCAGCCAAATAAGTAAATAAAATATTTTTTAAATAAATAAATCTATACATAGTTCAAGGTGAGGTCTAGTAGAGGAACTTGAATTGGAAGCTGTAGGAAACTGAGGTTTCTAGTCTTAGCAACCCACATCCCTGATTTACCAACGTGGAGATGGGTGGACACAGCTGAGCATCTGGGAAGTTATGGAGGC
Source organism: Madoqua kirkii (assembly GCA_006408675.1). Lineage (NCBI taxonomy): Eukaryota > Metazoa > Chordata > Mammalia > Artiodactyla > Bovidae > Madoqua > Madoqua kirkii. Next base: position 26,297 of record SJYC01090193.1, on the reverse strand, counting down.
CCAGAGAGTGGAGTAAGGAACCATGTATGAGTCTCAGGCCTGCCCTGGGAAGGCCATGGATCTTCCTGCCTGCCTTGGGCTGAGGTTCTCCAGGCCAGATCTCTCACACATTGTTCAAAGAGTTTCAGGTATCCCCTGAATTAAGAGACTGGGCTGCACTCTCATGGGTGGGTCATTGGAAAAGTCTGAGCTTGAAGAGCTCATGAAGCTAATCAGAGCCAGTGGGACACTGTGCTGATCAGAGAATGAATTCATTCACCTGCTCCTCAGATGAGGACATGGCTACAAATGTGCAAGCATTTGGACTGGAGCCTTAGAGCTCCTGCTGCTGGATGAAAGGATTATCCAGAAGTAGTTGACCTGTCCTGCCCAGAGCATGAATGGCTCTAGCCAAGTGCCCCAGATGTGCCCTTGAGACCAGAACTGGTGATGCTGCTGTGGTTTGCATCCCCACCCTCATCTTCACCCTCCATCCAGTGCCCAGCTTCCCTCCTGGCTAGAATGTTCTCCGGCAGCTAAAACAATTTTTGCTCACTGGGGCTGCAAAGGAGGCTGTGAAACAGATGATAAACTCAGAAGTTCAAAGGTACTTTTCTTCTCTTCCCCAAAGAAAGACCTTTCCTGCCTAGGATTTCTTAGGCTTCAGGGGAGGATGTGAGAGAATCAGGGGAGCTAAAGGAAGTGGAGGTGTGGCACAGGCAGCCATTGTTAGGACAGGTTCCAAGTGGAGTCCCAGAAGCATTTCTGGAGAGTAGAGGTGAGGTTGGCCAACCCTAATGCCAAGGGGACTGAGGTCCAGTGAGAGGTGGGGCAGGATTCAGAGATGGTATGGGGCGTGTGAGATGGAGGGGGAAGTGGATTTTCCTTTCTGCCTATCGTGCCCAGGCAGCTGTGGTCCAGGGGACTACGCTGGCCTTTCACATTCTACCTCTCCCATTCCATGTTCCTGGCCCCAAGTCTGATGATCAGAGCTGCACATTGTTCAAAGAGTTTCATCAAAGTTTTGCTTTGACACAAGAGGAGCTATGAACTGAGACCACACTCTTTTTTTTGCTTTGAAGACAGCCAAACAACAGATAAGAGAATCCCTATGTAGTTCAATGGAAGATGGCCTTAAAGAACTTGAAGGAGGCTGGGGAGCTGAGCAGGACAAACCTAAGCTTGATGGGCCATGGCTAGCTGAAACTGAAATTCAGAATGCCGGGGAGAATAATTGCACACCATGACCGAGTGCTGACTTTCACATAGTAACTCATCTAATCTTCACAACAAGCCCATGAGCCAGTTACTATTATTAAGCCCAGTTACAGGCAAAAACAAAGGCACAGAGACAGGCAGTGACTCATTCAGCCCAAAGTCATAGAGATGATATAGACCCAGGCTTTTCTCATTTCTCATTAAGCCTCAGTTGTGTCCGACTCTTTGTGACCCCATAGACTGTAGCCTACTAGGCTCCTCTGTCCATGGTATTTTCCAGGCAATAGTACTGGAGTGGGTTGCCATTTCCTTCTCCAGGGGATCTTTCCAACCCAGGGCTCAAACCCTGGTCTCCCGCATTGTAGACAGATGCTTTACCATCTGAGCCACCAGGGAAGTCTCATTAAGCCTAGGAAGATCAATCAGTAGAACTTCCTTACATCCATTTAGAATCTATGAAGATTTCTGTAATATACTGTAAATACTCCTCAATGATTAAATATATTTTCAAAAAAGAATCTATGAAAGTTAAGATAATAAAGTAGAACATTTCTCTCAATTAATATCTTTAATAATTCTCATGTAGAATATACTATGTTTTCTCCACCAAAGTAACAATATGTTTGGAGGTAGAAACATTTATGTTTTTTAAAAGCACTTATGAAATCTTAGAGCAGAACCACTATTCCAATAATACTTGTAATAAAATTAAAATAATTTAAAACATTTCCATAAACAATCAGGGGTACTGAGATCCTTGATTTTCCCATAGGAATATGAATACCCATACACAATTCCAGAAATTTCCTTATTGATATATTAGGCAATAGGAAAACAGCTTGCATCAGAGTGGAATTTAATTTACTTCTCAATAAGGCTCTAGCAATATCCTCAAAAGGATATAAGATAAAGCTGACCTAACAACAGCCTTTTTCCCCATATATTCCAGACTTAGAACATCTGTAATCTGTTTTTGGAGTCTGCACTCAGCTACTCCTCCTTCTCACTTGCCCACACTTTGAGTCAGGGGCTGATGGCCCAGTTTAGCAGAGGAGGTTGGGCTCCGATTCCTCTGCCACATAGGAAAGTGAAACAGGACCCAAAAAACCAGTCTCGTACCCTGATGATGAAGGAGAAGCCAAGGGGAAGAATCACAGTCTCCAGTGCATTTTCCAATGAAGCACAACCTCAGACCAGACAACTGAGTCAAGTCCTACCTCTGGTTCAACAACACAAAGTGAAGGAAAAGATGCTCAGTGTCATTCATCAATAGGAAGATGCAAATCAAAGCCACAGTGAGATACAACTCCATATCCCCTAGTATGGCTATCATTAAAAAGTCAGAAGGGGAGTGTTGGTGAGATGTGTCTTGGTAGAGAAATTGGAGCCCTCATCCATTGATGGTGGGAAGGTGAAATGGTGCAGCTGCATTGGAAAATGGTCTGACAGTCTCTCAAAGAGTTAAACACAGAGTTACTATACTGAAAATGGATTCAAACAGATTACTGTTCACACATGTCTGTAGATAGCCAAAAAGCATAAACAACCCAAATGTCCATCAATGGAAGAATGGCAAAAACAGAATGTTGTATACCCTTTCAATGGAATATTATTCAGCCATCAGAAGGAACAAAGTATCAGTACTTGCTACAATGTGGATGAACCTTGGAAACATTATGCTAAGTGAAAGAAGCCAGATACAAAATGTCATCTAGTCTATAATTTCATTTATATGATATCTTATGCGAAAGAGGCAGAGAAGGCAATGGCACCCCACTCCAGTACTCTTGCCTGGAAAATCCCATGGATGGAGGAGCCTGGTGGGCTGCAGTCCATGGGGTCACTGAGGGTCGGACACCACTGAGTGACTTCACTTTCACTTTTCACTTTCATGCATTGGAGAAGGAAATGGCAACCCACTCCAGGGTTCTTGCCTGGAAAATCTCAGGGAGGGGGAGCCTGGTGGGCTGCCATCTATGGGGTTACACAGAGTCGGACACGACTGATGTGACTTAGCAGCATGCGGAAGAGGTAAGCACATAGAAACAGAAAATAGATTCATAGTCTCCAGGATCTGGAGGGAGAGAGGCCTGGGGAGTGCTTTCTTAACAGATATATGGTTTCCTTTTAGAATGACTCAGACCTTTTGAAACTCTGTAGAGTCAATGGTTGCACAATGTTATGAATGTACCAAATGGCACTGAAGTATTCACGTCCAAATGTTATTTGAATTTACCTCCATTGAAAAAAAAAAGTAAAACCAAAATGTACAGTGTAGAAAAGAGGAGAAATGTAGTTTGGCATCTGTTTTTCTGAAAACCTGAGTGTTCGGGTGAGTGTGGCTGAGTGTGAACTGTGAACACCATCATAACAGTGACTGACACACCTCGTCTGCCCACAAGCTGCCCTAGGGCCTCACACCATTGACCCATCTGCTCCTCACAACACCATGGAGGTGACGGCCAGGGAACATACAGTCAGCTGTATGGGTAGAAAAGGCAGAGCTGGGATCTGAAACCACGCGCTATCCTCTAGAGTTCTTGCCCTAAGCCAAATAACTCTGCTTTTCTGTAGGAGTAGCGACAATGTTGAGAGACACAATACCTACATTTAATTGGTTATACTCTTACTGGGTGCTAAGAAATTTGTTTTTTTCACATGTCCATCCCACAAGCATTTATTAAGCGCCTACTCTGTGCCGATTGCTTTTCTAGGAGACAGACCAGGTCCCTATGCTCGTGAAGCTTACATTCCAGGAGAGAGAGAGACAACACAGTAATAAATGTGAATATTGCATGACGTAAGGGCTAGTCAAGAAAGAAAAATAGTAAAGGAGAGGGAGTGACAAGGTAGGCTGGAGGGAAGCAAGTGTGGTGAGGAGATCCGGGGAAACTGCTCCAGGAAGGGGATGACACTGAGCTGGAACTTCCCAGACAGTTTCAGACCAGAGGCAAGGAGTTCACCCACAGACCCACATTACTTTTATCATGGGCCCCTGATGCCATTAGACTCACGAACTTCACATGGCCTCACCTTGGACTTCCCCGGTGGTCTGGTGGTTAGGACTCTGGACTTGCACTGCAGGGGACACAGGTTCAGTTCCTGGTTGAGGAACTAAGATCCCACAAACCTTGAGGCACTACCAAAAAAATTTTAATTTAAACAATAATTATAAAACCAAAACAGGATCTTCCCTGGTGGTTCAGTGGTAAAGAATCTGCCTGCCAAATGCAGTTCGATCCCTGGTCTGGGAAGATCCCACATGCCTTGGAGCAACTAAGCTGGTGTGCCGCAACTACCGTGCCTACACTCTAGAGCCCAGGAGCTGCCGCTACGGAAGCCCGTGCACCCTAGAGCCTGTGCTCCAAAATAAGAAAAGCCACGGCAACCAGGGAGTAGCCCACGCTCACTGCAAATAGAGAAAAGCCCAAGCAGCAACACACACACAAATAAAACCAATGGCATCACCTCCCTGATCCTGGACTCCTTACCCCTGTGGGAGGGTTGGGGACCACCCAGTCATCCTGCTCCTCCTTCCACATCCCTCTTTCCCATTACCCTGCAACTCAGAGCTTTCTTCCATCCCTGTCTGCACACATGTCTGCATGCAGGCATGCTAAGTCGATTCAGTCATGTCTGACTCTTTGCAACCCTATGGACTGTAGCCCGCTGGGCTCCTCTGTCCATGAGGTTCTCCAGCCAAGAAAACTGGAGTGGGTTGCATGCCCTCCTTCAAGCGATCTTCCCAACCCAGGGATTGAACCCACATTTCCTGTAGCTCCTACATTGCAGGCAGATTCTTTACCGCTGAGCCACCAGGGAAGCTCTCACCTACCACCCATGACCTGTTGTCAAATTCTGCCAAGATGCCTCAAGCCTACTCATTTCCTCTTCTCTATATGCAGTGCCCCTGTGACCCTGCCATTCTCTTACAACCTGGGAATCCGAAGACAACCAGATGCAGCCCCACCCTCAAGGAGCTTACCATCCAATGGGCAGAAACCAGTGAGTAGGTAATTCATGTTTGGTGAGTAAATCCATGAGATAAGAAGACACATGGTCACACCTACAAATGTGTGTGTTGAGGAGAGGCATATGGGTGACATCTAGGTAATTTGAAGAAATCAGGGAAGGCTTCCTAGAGGAGGTGATATCTGAATTGAGCCTTGATGGCAGTAGGGAAAAGAGAAAAAGCCCAACTCAAGATCCCCCAAGAATCTTGTGCTCTACATAGTCTTGATCCTACAACTTTCGCTCAAAGAGTAACTGGAAGAGGACAAAACAATGTTGACAGACCTGGGTTCAAATCCCCACTCTAACACAACCCAGCATCCTTGGGCAGGTTGTTAAACCTCACTGAGCCCTTCTTTCCTCAGCTATAAAATAGAATAATGCCTACTGTGTGTAGCTGTTAAAAGAATTAATGATGACATATGTCCCAACCTGACACATGGCAGTTATTTAGTAAGTGGTTGCTCTTGTTATTAGACTGTACTGCGAAAATACCTTTACCCTCAAACCTCAGTTTCTTTGAGAAGTCATCTGAGATCCGAGAGTGGCAATTAGAATCTCCTCTCTCAGATCTGTTTCATTGCTATCGGTGGGCCTCTCAGTCTGCCTTGCATTAGTGAGGTGTGGTTTGTCTGGCTCTCCTAATAGATGCTCAGCTCCTGAGAATAACAATCGTGTTCATTCATTTTTTTGTAAAGTCTTTATCGAATTTGTTACAATACTGTTTCTGTTTTTATATTTTGGTTTCTTGGCCTGGAGGCATATGGGATCTTAGCTTTCTGACCAGGGATCGAATCCACCGCTCTAGAACTGGAAGCACAGAGTCTTAACCACTGGACTCCAGAGAAGTCCCTGTTTCATTCATTTTTAGCCCCTTCATGCTCAGCTCAGTCCAGGCTTAATCACCATTAATAAGATTGAAATATGGACCAAACCTTGTCCTGGGGGATGCCTGAAGCAATTTGGGGATGGAGATGGGGGTGGTGTGTCATTCTGGCCATGGGCCACAGCAGGCATAGGCCAGAGGATGGGAACCCAGTGTTGAATCTGCAGTGATGGGGGATGGGGATGGGAACAACATGGATCAGACAGAAGAGGTGGAAAATACAGGAAAGAAAAGGCGAGCATTAGTAAAACAACATACTTCAAATTGTCTGACCATATAAATTGGAGTCACTTTGCTTCACATTTAAAAATCTTTCACAGGGACTTCCCTGGTGGTCCAGTGGTTATGAATCCACCTTGCCAATGCAGCGGACACGAGCTTGATCCCTATTCCTGGAAAATTCCACATGCCAGGAGGCAACTAAGCCCTTGCACCACAACTACTGAGCTCGCATGCCCTTGAACCCACGCTCCACAACAATAGAAGCCATCGCAGTGAGAAACCCCTGCAGCCAGAGAGCAGCCCCCACTCTCCACAGCTAGAGAGAGCTGGGGCACGGCAATAAAGGCAGAAACATACAGATAAGTCAAATCCATTTAAAAAGTCTCCCGCAAATGGGCAGTTCCCAAAAGAAGAGTTAAAGAAACGTGCATCGTATGAAAAAATGCCAAACTCACGACAAGTAAAAAGTGATGCAAGACACAAGAGCTGCGCTTCCCTGATGGCTCAGTGGTAAAGAACCCATCTGCCGGCGCAGGAAACACGGGGCCGATCCCTGATTCGGGAAGATCCCAGGTGCCACAGAGCAGCAAAGCCACGTTCCGCAGCTACTGAGCCTGCGCTTGAGAGCCTGTGAGCGGCAACTACTGAGCCCACGTGCCCTGGAACCTGCGCTCCACACAAGAGAAGCCACCATGGTGAGAAGCCCAGGCACAGCTAGAGAGCATCCCCTGCTTGCAGCAACTAGAGAGAGCCCTTGGCAGCAACTAAGACCTAGCACAGTCAAAAATATATATAATCACATCTATAATATACGTTTTATACTATATACATATAATAAATGTATTAATAATACATATAATAACATATACTATATATTATATGCATATATATATATATACATATGTATAAAAGACAAAGGCGCTCAGAGTAGTAAAGACAGAACAATATATGTGCCTCACTGGTGGCCCTGTAATCTATCCCGGCAGGATATAAAGTGATCCAACATTACAATGTGCCTACCCTTTATTTCTACAATCTTATTTCTAGGAACTTCTTTTAAGGACATTATCAAATAAGAATGTCATAGCCTGGACAAAACCATTTATTACAGCACTGCCTATTAATAATAGCCCCCAAATGCCAAACAGTGAAATACCCAATGATAGGATGCTATTAAATGATGACACAATATTATGTAACCGTTAAAAATAACATGGTGAATCTGTATTTCTCCACCTCAAAAGATTCTGCGATATGGTAAAAGTAAAAACAGAGCAGGTTACAAAATGACAGTATCTTATTTTTTGTATTTGTATGTTTATATACAGAGATTAAGAGAATTAAAAAATGCACCTGTGTACAGTGGTTACATACGCATGCTTTCTAATTTTTCTGCAATTAAATAAAGTAAATTTTGTGTTCCACATGGGCTGTAAGTGACCTGGCCCTTGGGTAAAGCAAGTAACTCCTCCTTCTGGAGAGTGAACATTTGGCCACCCTTGTACTCACCCAGGATCCCAGTTACTTGGTTCCCATCAGGACATGAGTCTAAAGCCACCAGCACAGAAACTCTTCCCAGACCAGAGCGAGTCACGCAGGCTTGCCTCTGAAAGCAAAGAGGATCTGTGAGCAGATGGGCAGGTTTGTGAGGACAGAGGTGGCGCTGTCCCCAGAAGCTCTCCTCCGGAATTAGGGGTTGTAAACTCACACAGGCAGTCGGACAGCCCAAGGTTCTTCCTCACAAAGTAGGGATGTGCCATGGTTGGGGAGGAAGGTAAGACTCTCTTATCCCAGGAGGTCACCAAGTGAAGACCTCATTATCACAACTAGTCCTTGCAATGACAGGTTTTGTCAACTCAGATAAGAGAAATCTGATATTTGATATTAACAGATCACCAGCCAGTGTAAGAATTCCTCCCTGCCTGAGCAGGCTCCAAGCACCAGCCTATGTTTGAAGTAAATCCTTGGGCTTGAACTTGTTCCAGGATGCAAAGCTGACACCTCTCTGGATGAATGGAGAAGCAAACAGGATGGAGCTGAGTAGAAAAGCAGGAAGACAGTCCTTAGAGATAGGTCCTACTTCCTGTAAGAGCCCACCAGAACTTTTCCTTCTGTTATTCACTGACAGTGAACACTTCCTGCTCGGTACTATTGTCTTTTTATGTCTTTTTAGGCACTTCATAGTTCAGGTGAACTTTATTAGATTGACCATGCCCCCAAAGGAAAGGCCAGTTTCACTGGTCTTTCTATCCCTCCACCCACTCCACACTTCAGTCCCAAGCAAGGTGTCTGGAGCAATAAGATCACTCCTTCAACATGTACTTACTGAAGTCTCAGTAAACGATGCTAGGAGAGCCTATAGTGAACAGGGCAGACGCACTTTCAAACTCACTGAATATCCATTCTAGTAGATGGACACCAGACCGTATACGAACAAGCAAACAAATGAGAGAACTTAGTAGACTTAGATAATTTTAACTACATGTGTTCAGCAATTCTCAGTAACACTGAGAATAATAAAAAATAACAGTGACATCAGGCAAGCAATTCCACCTGCCATTGCATTCCGTGAGCACATCTAAGGGCTTCCTGGTGGCTTTATGGTAAAGAATCTGCCTGCCTATGCAGGAGACACAGATCCGTCACCCAGGAAGATCCCACATGCTGCAGGGGAACGAAGCCCATGCACCTCAACTGCTGAGCTTGTGCCCTAGAGCCTGGGAGCCCCAGCTACTGAGCCCACGTGCCACAGCTTCTAAAGCCATCGCCCTCGAGCCTGTGCTCTGCAACAACAGTGAGCACACCCAGAGAAAGCACGAGATGGACAAAGGGCCTCTGCTGTCCTGTCCTGGGCATCTCACCTTGCTGACTCGTGTTGTTTTTTCAGAAAGCATCACTCTTTAATAAAAGCCATCTGGAGCTCAGTCAAAGGAAACAGTGACCTGTTCCAACTTGGAGGGCAAACAGTTCTGTCAAACTTACTGAGATGGTCAGTGGTATTTCAATATGGTGTCTCTCTGGGTTGTGGGGAGGGAGGAGGGTTTTAAGGATTATTTCGATTACATGTCATTTCCACAGTGCATGTGAACTTGAGGTTTAATTCCTGATGAAGTTTGACTCCCCTGTGTGTGTGCTGTCTGATCATTTTCCTAGCTCCATCTATGGTATCTGATAAGCCCATATCATTTTTTTATCAGAGCTTCCATGGTGGCTCAGATGGCAATGCACCTGCTTGCCAATGCAAGAGAATTACAGAAAAACATCTACTTCTGCTTTATTGACTATGCCAAAGACTGACTGTGTAGATCACAACAAACTGTGGAAAATTCTTCAAGAGATGGGAATCCCAGACCACTTGACCTGCCTCCTGAGAAATCTGTATGCAGGTCAAGAAGCAACAGTTAGAACCGGACATGGAAGAGACTAGTTTCAAATTGGGAAAGGAGTACATCAAGGCTGTATGTTATCACCCTGCTTATTTAACTTCTATGCAGAGTACACCATGCGAAATGCTAGGCTGGATGAAGCGCAAGCTGGAATCAAGATTGCCAGGAGAAATATCAATAACCTCAGATATGCAGATGACACTACCCTTATGGCAGAAAATGAAGAGGAACAAAAGAATCTCTTGATGAAGTGCAAAAGGAGAGTAAAAAAGTTGACTTAAAACTTAACATTCAAAAAACTGAGATCATGGCATCCAGTCCCATCACTTCATGGCAAATGGGGAAACAATGGAAATAGTGACAGACTTTATTTTCTTGGGCTCCAAAATTACTGAAGATCGTGACTGAAGCCAGAAAATTAAGAGGCTTATTCCTTGGAAGAAAAGTTATGACCAACCTAGACAGCATATTAAAAAGCAGAGACATTACTTTGCTGAAAAAAGGTCCGTCCAGTCAAAGCTATGGTTTTCCCAGTAATCATGTATGGATGTGAGAGTTGGACTCTAAAGAAAGCTGAGTGCCGAAGAATTGATGCTTTTGAACTGTGGTGTTGGAGAAGACTCTTGAGAATCCCTGGACTGCAAGGAGATCCAACCAGTCCATCCTAAAGGAGACCAGTCCTGAATATTCATTGGAAGGACTGATGCTGAAGCAGAAACTCCAATATTTTGGCCATCTGATGTGAGGAACTGACTCATTGGAAAAGACCCTGATACTGAGAAAGATGGAAGATGGGAGGAGAAGGGGATGACAGAGGATGAGATGGTTGGATGGCATCACCAATTTGATGGACATGAGTCTGAGCAAGCTCTTGGAGTTGGTGATGGCCAGGGAAGCCTGGCATGCTGCAGTCTATGGGGTCGCAAAGAGTCAGACACGACTGAGTGACTGAACTGAACCAAACTGCCAATGGAGGAGACACAGGTTTGATCCCTGGATCGGGAAGATCCCTTGGAGAAGGAAAAGGCAACCCACTCCAGTATTCTTCCTGGAGAATTCCCTGCACAGAGGAGCCTGGAGGGCTACAATCCGTGGAGTCACAAGAGAAGGACATGACTCAGCAACTGAACAACCACAAATTTTTTATGAAGTCCCTATTATAATCAGTATTATAATGTGTCAGTATCTACTTACACACTGCAACTAGAAATGAGTCCAAAGAAGTCCCACTCTCAAAGGGTGAATGAAGTCTTCTATTTGCAGGGTGCTTTGTATCTAGAAAGTATTTTTGTAAAGTTGACCTAATGGTTATCTGCCCAGCATCTCTATTCTTTTTCTGGAAATTGCACTCCATTGCACCCATACTTTTAGAAAATGCTCCTTTTCAGGATACAACCCTGGGCTTGGAATGGAAGCTATCACTGTTTTCCAGCATCTCGCCCCTTGCTCCTCAGTGGATTTAAAGTGGAACTGAAAGCAGAGTTGCAGGCACTTCTGGTGGGGAAGTGCTGAGATCTGGTGTGGTCGTGGCGGTGGCCATGCTTGCACGCCATGCAGAGTAAGGGAACACGCAGGGAAGCACTAACATTCACCTGGGAGCAGAAATGAGCGAGATATGGAGGAGCCTCCCTGCAGCAAGCATTCCCACCGCCCGGAGGATTCCCTCAAACATGAGATTTCCCATCAATTATTTTGCCTGAGCCAGTTCAAGATTGCAACCAAAGCATCTGAGATATGCCTCTACTTATCATGCATTCCTCACCTCGAAGAAGGTGCTTAAAGAGGTTAAGTGAGCTCAGAGAGACCAGGAGGAATTGCAACACTGCTTCAGAACCTGTTTCACATCTTGACCCATGTAAGGGGTTTCCCTGGTTTTAGTCTCACCTCCACTCAAGTAAGATCTGCACACGCTGGTTCGTGTCTTTTTCACAATGCAAAACTGAGTGCATGGCACATCCGGGTCCCAGTCCTCTGGTGACAGTCCCACCTGAGACTCCTCTGCAGGCCTTGATCCATCTTTCCAGGTTGCACTCCCTCCCTCGGCTCATGTGTGCCTCTGCAACTCCTCACCCCTAGAGAGTCGAGTGCTCAGGCTCTGTGGGTGCCCTGCTGCCCCTGCCAGGAGCCCTCTCTCACCTCCACCTCATTCCTCCAGTCCCCACACAACCAGGTAGCCTCGCTGCCATCCACCACCCCAGGCAGGACCACCCCTCTCCTTCCTTTACACCTCTCTTGGATCTGCACCTAACAAGGCACCAATCTCTTTGTTTCTTAGTCTCATCCTCTGCCTTCTAGAATCAAGGTTCAGGGGGCCAGAGATAGTGATGTCATCTATCTCTACACTCTGGCCCAATGCATGGCACACAGTAGGTACTCACTCTGTGTTTGCAGAAGGGGCGAACAAGAGGATAAGGAATATGGAGTCGATGCAAATATTAATCTCCAAGCATTTATACTTCATTAACAATCAGCATCAGTTTGGGGTCGTGCAATGTGCTGCTCTGAAGCCAGTGAGAGCTGAACAGGCAAATCTGAAATATCTTTTCAGAGATTCATCTCCACTCTGTGTATCCAATTAACTTGGGACCATTAGTCCCTTCTCAAGCTGCCAGGATCTATTAAGCCATTTAACTTATCCTCAGGCACTTCAGGATCAGTCCCAAGGGCATTTTTTTCAGGCGTGGGCAGCCAAAGCCTAAGTGACTTAAGTGGTGAGCTTTCTATCACTCCCACTGGGAAGCCATCCACCGAAGCGAAACTTGAATGGCTCTAAAGGGCCGTGAAGCAGGAAATCTCCTACAGCTCCTACAGCCTCAGCCCTTAGAGAAATGCTGGTCTGGTGCCCTTCCTAAGGGCTGGCCTTCTGAGTAACTGGAACAGGAAACCAACCTCCGTACAGGGATAGGAATGGGCCTAGGAAAGTCCCCAGGCCTAAAGGATGTCCCTCAGCCTGCACTCCACTGCCTGAAATTCCCCCCATTAATCACGTAGCAAATATTTATTGAGCACCTACTAGGTGCCAGGCACTCGGGGATTCTGACACAAATCATTACACATTTGTTATTTTAAACTGTTAGAGCTTTATGCTGAGCTCAAAAGCAATTGTCCCTTTGAGCATGACCCACAAAGCGCTATCAGTCATTAATACCATCTTGCCAAGAAGACTACTGGGGGAGGAGAGGGCTGTATGGTGGGGTTTTAGGATACACAGGGGTGCAAGTTGCTGGGGAACAAGAGGGATGTGGTCTTACAAACTAACTCCAAGTGTGGTGATTGGACACTGTGGTTGAGGTTAACCATTTCCATTCCTTTCTCATACCCCTACCTACCCCCTGCAGCCACCTGGAGTTGCTAGGTTAGAGAAACAAGCAGCGTTGACCTGTCAAATATACCTTGTTTCTAGGATTAGCCTGTATTCCACAGCTTGGTCACATCTAATTCCATCAGGAAACGCCCCAGATTTGCATTTGGAGAGTGTGTGCAAGCAGATCCAGGATTCCTAGTTTGGGCATTTAGTTTAGTCTCTGCGAACAAAACTAAGGCCAGGGTCAACTCTTTATGTGGTAGCAGTTATAACACAACAACTATCATTGTTGAAAGCTGTCATTGTATGAAAGCTATCATTTATTAAGAACCTACTAGGTGGTAGGCATTTTAGCAGATGCTCTATTTAGTCCATTTTTCACAATAATGTTGAGGTATGCATTTTGAAGAAACTACATATTTTTGTTTTGCTTCTGACTGCATGGCCTGTGGGATAATTAGTTCCCTGATCAGGGATGGAACCTGTGCCCCCTGGAGTGGAAGTGCAGAGTTTCAGCCACTTCATCATCAGGGAAGTTCCAAGAAACCAAGTCTCAGAAGGGCTATTTGCTTAAGGTCACACCTCAACCGCTGAGGTAGGGTTGCAACAAAGTCCCTATGTGGTTCCAGAGCCCATTTTCTTTAATGTTAGGCTACACAAATCATGGGTACAGTTAATTTGTAGTACCATTCTTGTCTAGACCCAGAAGGGCAACATGAATGATCTGATCAGAGCTTGGAGAGGGGAAAGGGTTTGCCCTCTGAGACCTGTTATAAAAGTAAAGTTACAAGGGACTTCCCTGGTGGTCCAGTGGTTAAGAATCCTCCTTGCAGTGCTGGGGATGTAGAAAGTTTAATCCCTCGTGGGGGAACTAAGATCCCACATGCCTCAGAGCAACTAAGCCCGTGTGCTTCGACTACCAAGCCTAGGTGCTCTGGAGCCCTTGAGCCACACTAGAGAGTCTGTGTGCTGTAACAAAAGATCCCATGTGCTACAGTTAAGACCTGAAGCAGCCAGATAAATAAATAAAATAACAAGGAAAAGTTCCTCTAAGCAGAGGGGTTGGCTCAACCACAACCTCATTAAAGATATGGAAAAAGGAAGAGGGTTAGATGGCTAGGAGAGGACTCCTACAACACATGAAATCAGGAGTGCACATGTCTATATTTTGGGCCCTGTTCTCTTAAGGAAGTGATGTGCCACTGATGGGCAGTATTGGCTCTGGTGGAGACAGATGTATCAGGAAGTGTTTCAGCCTGATGAAGCCAGTCACCACCACCCTCTCCCAGTGGGTATTGGTCCCCTGTAACATGCAATTCAGTGGCCAGAGTTATCTGATTCTTAATGATTCAGCTCCTTATAAATAAACAAACTGAAATCATGATTATTCATCTTCTTTCATCATCTTTTGGGCTTCCCTGGTGGCTCAGACAATAAAGAAGCTGCCTGTAGTGCAGGAGACTGGGTTTGATCCCCGGGTTGGGAAGATTCCCTGGAGGAGGAAATGGCAACTTGTTCCAATATTCTTGCCTGGGAAATCCCATGGACGGAGAATTTTGGCAGGCTATAGTCCATGGGGTTGAAAAGAGTCGAACACGACTGAGTGACTAACACTTCATTATCTTAGGGCCTTAGTTCAGCTGAGTCATTCAGGTGTGTCCATCTCTTTGAGACCCCATGGACAGCAGAACACCAGGCTTTCCTCTCCATCACAACCCCCAGAGCTTGTTCAAACTCATGTCCACCAAGTCAGTGATGCCATTCAACCATCTCATCCTCCATCGTCCCCTTTTCCTCCTGCCTTCAATTTTTCCCAGCATCAACGTCTTTTCTAAGGAGTCAGTTCTTCACATCAAGTGGCCAAAGTATTGGAATTTTAGCTTCAGCATCAGTCCTTCCAATAAATATTCAGGATTGATTTCCTTTAGGATTAACTGGTTCGATCTCCTTGCAGTCCAAGGGACTCTCAAGAGTCTTCTCTAACACCACAGTTCAAAAGCATCAATTCTTCAGTGCTAAGCTTTCTTCTTAGGGCCTGGTACATCCAGATATACCAATAATAGCCCTGAGACCCACCATTGAGGTCTGTCTGGATGGTAAACTGGCAGGTCCCAGGAGACCCTCTAGCTAGCCTCAGGCTTTCTTTAGGTGGTATGGCCCTGCCAACTCTCCCGCCCTCCTTAGGAATTTGGTGCCTTTGCACTGGCCTTGATCCAGCTGCACTCCTCACCGGAGACCCAGAGACAACCTGGTACCCACAGGGGTGGGTGTGCGTCTTGCTAGCTTCTTTCCCGTTTTCTTTGTATTCTGCCTTCTATGATTTCATGCACCTTCACCTGATAAACCAATTCTCATGTTACCTTTCCTAGGCATTAAAAATAAAAATAGCTTCTGAAGTGTTAAAAATCATTATAATTTTTATTATAGAAAATATATATTTCAACTGTATAATTAAGTATAGTATTGTATATTATTTATAAATATAGCAAAATGTCATTTAGTTAAAATTAAATTCTAGAACTTTTTAACTTATATGAAGCAGAGAGAAGAATATAATGAACTCCTACATCCTCACCATCTACTTTCAATAATAATCAACATTTTAATCAATCTGGTTTTATCCATCCCCTACACTTTTTTGCTCTGAGCATTTTTAAAATAACCAGAAGACATGACTTTACCCACAAAAACTTACATATGTCGTTAACAGATAAGCACTTTTTAAAAGACATAATCTGAACTTCCCTGGTGGTCCAGTGGTTATGACTCTGTGTTTCCAATGCAGCGGGCACGGGCTCAGTCTCGGGCTGGAATATAAGTGTCCACATGCTGTACAGTGTGGCCAAAAGGTATAACATAAAATAAAAATAAAGGACTTGACCATAATGCCACTAACACCTTTAACAGAATAAACAATAAACACTTAATATGCTTTAATACTCAGTTCAAGAGTTCAAATTTCCCAGATCATTTCCAAAATGTCTTATTATATTCCTATTTTCTCGGAAGACATATACAAGAGTTCATATAGATTATGAACCATGTTGTTTTAGCTTTCCTATTTTAAAATTCCCTGTTAACCTTTCACTAGATAGTTTTAGCATCCATGATGATCATTTCTAAATCCATTATCTTATCAGGGGTTACAAAAGTCATGATTTTCTAGTTCTGTTATTCCTTGTTATTAGGGAGAATTTTGATGTAAAGATGAACTTTATCATACCAGATCTTTGGCTACTATGACATATTGTTCATGAAGGAAAGGTGGGATATTCTCATTTTTATCAGTTTTCATTGGTACCCAGACAATAGTGACCAATAAGGAGCTTGTTTTTTAAATCATTATAAATTTTGAGTTTTCTATTTTTGCCACCTTTCAATACATTGCAGTCATTATTCTTTTGATGCTAAAAATTTCCCATCTTTGGCCAGTAGAACTCTCCAACTGGCTCCTGGGCCAGGTTTTGTTTTGTTTTGCTTTTAATTGCATTTAATTTATTTGGCTGTGCCAAGTCTTAGCTGTGCTACAGTGGGGTCTTCAGTTGTAGCATTTGGGATCTAGTTCCCTGACCAGGCATTGAACCCAAGTACCCTGCATTAGTGGCATGGAGTCTTAGCAACTGGCCCACCAGGGAAGGCCCCGGGCAAGCTGTTGCTAGCTTCCCTGCTTTCTGGCACAATCATGGAGAATCATCTTGGACATTTCTTCCTCTGATCAGAAAGCAACTCTTTTTCCAAGGAGCTCTGATTCCTTTCAGTGTTCCAGGCATCTTTAAAGGACTCCCGCTGGGATGATAACACACCTACCCTAGCAGAATTGAATGAAACTGGGAATTAGAAGCACCAAGATGAGTAAATAAGACAAAGGTTTTCTTCTTTGGGGATGGAGAAGGGTGGGATGAGAGGAGAAAGGAAGATTTCAGAGACCCTCACACAATTCTCCCTGCCCTGCTCATCCCTTTCTCTGAATCTCCACTCCCCGTACACTCTAGTCTTAGGACTAGAACTTTCCATTGCTGGAAATACAGGTGAAAATTCGGTCAACTCGGAACCCTGGGGCCCCACCTGACCTCCCTCCGCAAAGAGCCCATAGCCTTTGTGCAGCCTTACATCACTTCCCACCCAGCCCTTCCTGAGCCAGCTCCCTGATGTCTTCCAATAACATAACCGGCCTCATCCCAGTGACATCAGGGAAACTCCCATTTCCAACAGTTTCTCCTTCAGCTGCAAAAATGTGCAGCAGTAGACAGGGTGTGGGCTTCTGAAGTCTCTGCAGGAAGCAGAGTTGTTTTCTCAGCACCCCCTCTGAGCGCATCTTCCGTGAGGGCTGTGGTTGCTCAGCTGGTGTGGAACCTTCATCCCCTCACCCGGTCCCACCCCACCCACAGAGGTCAGGGAGGGCAGACCCCACACCAAGTGAAGCTGCTGAGGACGACAGAGGACCAGCGCAGAGCAGCAAAATCTAACGGAGGCTGGCAAGGGGGCTGCCTGAGATTCTACCCCTACCCAACGAATCTCTTGAGTTTTGTTTGTTTCTTCCACCCCCTTGCTCCAAGAGACAATAGATATCACGGCACTTAAACTGACATGGGGTGAAGACAGTCTGAAATTCTGCCACACTCCATCAGTGTGTTCATGAATCTACAATCATATTTCATATGGTTGTCACAGTCTGCTGGTGCTGCCAGCCGGAATGTTTATCATGACAGCTTCCTGAAACCAAGGACAGAAGTCTCCACTTAATAACACTCAGAAACCGGCTAGTCCCAGCAAAGAGCTCCGAGGACCTACTGTGTGCCCAGTGTGCTTTTCCATGGGTTCTGTTTGCTCCTCCCAAGATCCCACGGTGGACTCAGGTCAGGTCTCAATATTCTGAGGTCATCTGCTCCCCTCTGTTTCTACTTTCCAGACTCTGCAGTGAACCCTCTTAATTGGGACCGGAAAATCCATTTTTCCTTTTAGGAACAAAAAGTTGCATAATTGTTGCTATTATAGTATTAGAACCACCATGCCCTAATTCTGTTTTAGACCTAGAGAAATAGACCCTGGCTCTGTGATATTGTTGTTGTTGCTCTTGTTCAGTCCTGTGGACTCTTTGCTACTGTTCAGCTAAGTCCTGTCTGACTTTTTGCAACCCCACGGACTGTAGCATGCCAGGATTCTCCGTCCTTCACTACCTCCCGGAGTTTGCTCAAACTCATGTTCATTGAGTTGGTGATGCCATCCAACCACCTCATCCTCTGTCACCCTGTCTCCTGCCCACAATCTTTCCCAGCATCTGGATCTTTTCCAATGAGTTGGCTCTTCCCATCAGGTGGCCGAAGTATTGGAGCTTCAGCATCAGTCCTTCCAATGAATATTTAGAGTTGATTTCTTTTAGGATGGACAGGTTTGATCTCCTTGCTGTCCAAGGGACTCTCAGGAGTCTTCTCCAGCACCACAGTTCGAGAGCATTAATTCTTCAGCACTCAGCCTTCTTTATGGTCTAACTCTTAACATCCTGACCTGACTACTGGAAAAATCATAGCTTTGACTACACAGAACTTTGTCAGCAAAGTGGTGTCTTTGCTTTTTAATATGCTGTCTAGGTTTGCCATGGCTTTTCTTCCAAGGAGCAAGCATCTTTTAATTTCATGGCTGCGGTTACCATCCACAGTGACTTTGGAAGGTGAAGTCGCTCAGTCGTGTCCGACTCTTTGCGACCCCATGGACTGTAACCTACTAGGCTTCTCTGTCCATGGGATTCTCCAGGCAAGAATACTGGAGTGGGTTGCCATTTCCTTCTCCAGGGGATCTTCCCGACCCAGGGATCGAACCCGGGTCTCCCCCATTGGAGGCAGACACTTTAACTGCTGAGCCACCAGGGAAGCCCAACAGTGACTTTGGAGCCCAAGAAAATAAATCTGTCACTGCTTCAACTTTTTCCCCATTTATTTGCCATGAACGGGTGAGACCAGCTCTGGCTTATGGCCAATATAAACTCGGCAGAATAGAGTAAGTCAGATCACGCCTTCCTCTGCTCATAGATCTTCAATATCTTCTCATCTCAGGCTACTGGTCAAGGCCCTTATAATGGATTTCAAGGTCCTGCAGTAACTCCAACCAACCCTCATGTGTGTCACCCAACTGCAGCCACAGGTGGGGGACACATTTCCCATCATGGTCTCTGTAAGTGCCTCTTCTTGGGGATGTGTAGGGCTCGCGATCCTGCAACTCTCCTGCTGTGCTTGGTCCACTCTGCTGCAGCCATGTCAGCCTCTTTGCTCTCCCCTGACACCCAGCCACACTTCTGCCTTGGGGTGTTTGCACTTGCTGTTCTAGTGCTAGCAGCTGGTGGAAGCGAGATTCAAACCCAGGCATCAGGTCTAGGGCCCACACTCTTGACCTGTGAAGCTCTACTGCTTTTTCCCATTTAAATATTTTCACACTGGACTCTGTCTTTCCCTTTTGCGGGAGAGATGCCCAGTAATATCAAATGATAGCACCGCATTTTCTAGTTCATCTGTGGATTCTCACATGAGCTCAGAACCCTGGGCATTAGCGAGAAGGGCTCCTGATGCTTCCAGTAATCCAAAGGAAGCTTTGGAAGGCAGGATGCCTCCCAAGCACCTCCTGATGGGTTTATGATTGTGTCCCTTTTTCTTAAGCCTTGGGAGCAGGACTCCTCTGTGACTTCAGATCTCTTTCAGAGGCTGCTGGTTTTACATTTAATCTTGAGAAGGCCCTGCTGGGACAGGAATGTCTACCTTGCCGTTGGCTGGATGTGTCTGTACTTGGGGATTACCACATCTGCACTTGCCTGGCAGGTCAGGCTGCCACCAGTGGGTTGGCCACCTTCCCTGCAGTGGGCATCTATGTTTATTATCTCATTTCAACCTTACCCCACTTTGTAAAGTGGTTCTTAATATGCCAACTTTACACATGAAGAACCTTGTCTAATGCCACCAAGATTTATAAGTAAGCATGACTCCAAAGCTCATGCCTTTTCCAATTAGCTACCCTGCCTTTCAAAAGTAGGTTGTCTGTCTGTCTTTCCCAGCCTTCAATGTCTAGATCCATGGTACATAAAATACATAAAATGCAAATAGCCACTGCAGTGCTTTGAAGTCTAAACAGTATTCAGCCTTACTTGACTTAACCTTATTTTAACCTTATTAACCTTACTTGGGCTTCCCAGCTGGCTCAGTGGATGAAGAGTCCGCCTGCCATGGAGGAGACTTGGGTTCGATCCCTGGGTCAGGAAAATCCCCTGGAGGAGGGCATGGCAACCTTCTTCACTATTCTTGCCTGGAGAATCTCATGGACTGAGGAGCCTGTTGAGCTACAGTCCGTAGGATCATAAAGACTTGGACACAACTAAAGCAACTTAGCATCCACAAACCTTATTTAAAACCTTATTTTTACTTATTTATTTATGTATGTATTTTGGCCATGCCACAAGGCTTGTGGACTCTTAGTTCACCAACCAGGGATCAAACCCAGAGCCCAGCAAAAAATGCACCAAGTCCTAATCACTGGACCACCAACGAGTTTCTAAGCCTTTGTTAACCTTAGAAGACACTGGCAGACTTCCCTGGTAGTCCAGTGGTTAGGAATCCACCTGACAATGCAGAGGACTGGCTGGGAAAAGCCCACTGTGCCATGGAGCAACCAAGCCCGTGGACCACACTGCTGAGCCCACGTGCTGCAGCTGTTGAAGCCTGAGACCTAGAGCCTGTGCCCCACAACAAGAGAAGCCACCTCACTGAGAAGCCCACACAGGCAAGGAAGAGTAGCCCCTCCTCACAGCAACCAGAGAAAGCCTGAGCAAGCAATGACTACCCAACGCGGTCAGAAAAAGAAAAGAAGAGCTGACATATGGAACCCACTCCATTGTGGTGTTGTTTGAAGTATGCCGCTGTTCAGGACTTGATAACATTTTAATTGATATTTAATATTTTCAATTTTAATATTCTTTAGAAAAAATACCACCAGCATGCCAAACCTATTATTTAAGATACTAGTTAGGATGAAACTATGCTTTAAATAGTCATTAAAAATAGTAGGAAACTAACGGTACCACAGATTCACAGAAGTGGCAAAAATCAAGACTGCAAGTGACAATTATGAGAAATGTGTACACTTCAATGTATAATGAGCAAATGGCTCTCCTCCTCTCTGTCTATCCAGCCGCTATCCTGACTTTTTAGCAGATTAATGCTAATGATTGTAAAGCAGCCTGGGGTTCTCTGGAATTGTCTATCACTGGCTTTTATCATTATCTAAAAATGGAACTATGGTTTCCTAGTCTCTGACACCTTAAAAACAAAACAGAAAACATAAAATGAAGAACATCTTTTCCTTGTCATGTAGGAGTCCCAAGAGATTTACTGAAAAACTACCTTTATCACTACACTAGTTTTGGGGAACTAATAATCCCCCTCAAGAATAAACAGTAAATGGGATGACAATTTTCTAGGAAGCACAGAATCTGGCTGCAGTAGCGCAGCAATGAGCCCAGAGAGATTTTTTGGCAGCGCTCGAGGGCCGTGGAAAACCGTGAATTCTGATTAAGAAAGCACTCATCAGTTTATCTCCGTGGGAGTCGGGGGAGCGCCTTCTGTGAGGCATGAGGGTGTCGGTCTAATCTGGGGATTTCCTTTGGCATTACAGAAAATGATTCAGGGGTGCCTCCATTCCCCAGAAGGACCGGCAAGAGGCCAGCCAGGCAGCCTACTCTGTGGGGTCCGGATTTTCACTGATGTTGGCTCAGGAACCCTATCAAAATGATTCATCTGCTGCCTGGCATGGCTTGGAGGACAGCTCCAACCCGGGTTTCCAAGAGTAAGTGAAAGCCATGGTAAGAACAAGCACAGTGGTTCACGGAATCTCTTTTACAAACAAGGCTGCTCCATGTGCAGAAATGTTCATCGTAGCACTGCTGGCAACAGCAAAAAAGTCGGAGGCAGCTGCGTCTATGAGTGGGAGACTGATTTAGGGTACTGTGGTATGTCTGGTATGGCGTGTGATGAAATACAGTGAAACTATTTTTGAAAGATGACAGTAAATCTATGTGAATTGACAGTGAAAGACGTCCAGTATGTTTCAACAGAAAGACTAAGCCTCAGAACCATGAGTAGAAGTGCGTGGGGAAGAAAATTTGCCTGCAGATGGTGTGGGCAGAGCTGCTTCATGAGCTTGAGGAGGGGTAAGAAATGGATTGTGTGATGTTGCCCCTCTTTTCATGATCAGCCATTCTATGAACGCAAAAGAGATTCTGACTGAATAGTGGACTTGTAACTGAGCTTGTTCCTACGACCCTCTTGGGGAAACCTGAACCTTTTAGCTTTATCTGGAACTGGGAAGAACTGCCAGTGAGCCTCACCCCTTGTCTACGGAGGTGATCAGACTCTGTGTCCTGAGAACCAGCCAGAATAACATTGCCCAGGTGATATTGAAGGGTTTAGTTCAAGAGTAAGTGAAAGCCATGGTAAGAACAAGCACAGTGGTTCACGGAATCTCTTTTACAAACAAGGCTGCTCCATGTGCAGAAATGTTCATCGTAGCACTGCTGGCAACAGCAAAAAAGTCGGAGGCAGCTGCGTCTATGAGTGGGAGACTGATTTAGGGTACTGTGGTATGTCTGGTATGGCGTGTGATGAAATACAGTGAAACTATTTTTGAAAGATGACAGTAAATCTATGTGAATTGACAGTGAAAGACGTCCAGTATGTTTCAACAGAAAGACTAAGCCTCAGAACCATGAGTAGAAGTGCGTGGGGAAGAAAATTTGCCTGCAGATGGTGTGGGCAGAGCTGCTTCATGAGCTTGAGGAGGGGTAAGAAATGGATTGTGTGATGTTGCCCCTCTTTTCATGATCAGCCATTCTATGAACGCAAAAGAGATTCTGACTGAATAGTGGACTTGTAACTGAGCTTGTTCCTACGACCCTCTTGGGGAAACCTGAACCTTTTAGCTTTATCTGGAACTGGGAAGAACTGCCAGTGAGCCTCACCCCTTGTCTACGGAGGTGATCAGACTCTGTGTCCTGAGAACCAGCCAGAATAACATTGCCCAGGTGATATTGAAGGGTTTAGTTGTCTGACTCTTTGTGACCCCATGGACTGCAGCATGCCAGGCTTCCCTGTCCTTCACTATCTCTTGGAGTTTCCTCAAACTCATGTCCATTGAGTTATTGATGCCATCCAACCATCTCATCCTCTGTTGCCCCCTTCTTCTCCTTTTGCCTTCAATCTCTCCAAGCATCAGTCTTTTCCAATAAGTCAGCTCTTTGCATCAGGTGGCTAAAGTACTGGAGCTTCAGCTTCAGCATCAGTTCTTCCAATGAATATTCAGGGTTGATTTCCTTTAGGATTGACAAGTTTGATCTCCTTACTCTCCAAGGGACTCTCAAGAGTTTTCCCCAACACCACAGTTTGAAAGTATCAATTCTTTGGTGCTCAGCTTTTTTTATGGGACAACTCTTAACATCCATACATGACTAGTGTACAAACCATAGCTTTGACTATACGGACCTTTGTCAGCAAAGTGACATCTTTGTTTTTTAGTACGCTATCTAGGTTTGACATTGAAGAGAGTGGAGCCTATTCCATCCCTGGGACTGGACCACTTCCTCTTCCTTCTTTCACAATGCCCGTGACTCCCAACCTGCACCTGAATTCCCCAGGGCGCATCTCTCTTCCCTGGGCATTTCCCTAAACTTGAGGGCTTCCCTTACCTCTATGCTTCAGTCCTATCAATTCATCCTTCAAATCCTTGTTCTCTGGGAGGAAAGCATTAAATTTCAGGTGTCTCTGCCAGGCCACACATTTGCATGTTAACTGGGATTTTTCTGGGAAAAAAACTCCTTACCCAAAACAAACCCACACACTCTTTCAGCCAGGTGCTGGGAATAAAAAGCAAGCCTTGTCTGGTGGAAGACCTCCTGCAGGGTTGAAGTATGATGCAGGTTGGGATTTCAGACAAGAGGGCAGCAAAAGATGTTCTGGGAGAAGTGAGTTTTGTCCACACGATCAAAAAGCAGACCAAATAGGCTCTGCCCCAGCATTCGCAGCATTCGTGAGGAAGTGTGCTCCTGTTGTTTAGTGGCTCAGTCGTGTCCAACTCCCTGTGACCCCATGGACTGTATATAGCCCACCAGGCTCGTCTGTCCCATGGAATTTCCCAGGCAAGAATACTGGAGTTGGGTGCCATTTCCTTCTCCTGGGGATCTTCCCAAACCAGAGAGCAAACCTGCATCTTTTGCATTGGCAGGCAGATTCTTCACTGCTGAGACACCAGGGATAGGAGGATGCATATGTGCAAAATCGCTTCAGGGGTGCCTGACACTTTGTGACTCTCTGGGCTGTAGCCCACCAGGCTCACCTGACCGTGGGATTCTCCAGGCAAGAATACTGGAGTGGGTTGCCATGCCTTCATCCAGGGGAACTTCCTGACCCAGGGATTGAACCCATGTCTTCTACAACTTCTTCACTGCAGACAGATTCTTTACTGCTGAGCCACCAGGGAAGCCCACCAGGGTTAGGAGAACTAGGTTCAAATCTTGTGTCTATCACCTATTCCCTGGCTGACCTTAGGCAAATCAAGTCACTCAAATCTACAATTTCCTCATGAGTGAAGTAAGGATAAAAACAGTGCCTGCGTCCTAACCCATGGAATTCTAATTGTACTAACTGAGGTGTCTTGCATTTTACATTCCACATCACAATGTTCCAGCTGAATGTTCTGAGGTGTCTGCTAGCTCTTCTGGAGGCAAAATGTGACCTTATAGCTGGTAATCCCTTGCCTTAGTGGGTTTGGCTCATGACACAGCAGACTGACATTGTAGTCTGGGCCAACCAAGAGTGCCAAATGTGGCCAGATGCTCAGACTCCTAGATCAGGTGTCTGGGTCCAACTCTGTGACCTTAGGCAGGAGATTAAAACTTGCAGGACCCCAGTGTTCTCATTTTTAAATGGAGTCAATAATGAAACTCACCACAATGCTGTGTTGAGAGAATTAAATTCATGCAAAAGCGACATACATAATAAGCTCCTTGACATCAATCTTGCCGATGAGTTTTTGATACCAAAAGCAAAGGCAAATATAAACAATTGGGACTATATCAAACTGAAAAGCTTCTGCACAGCAAAGGAAACCATCAACAAAATGAAAAGGTAACCTATTGATGGGAGAAACTATTTACAAATCTTATCTGAGACGTGGTTAATATCTAAAATATATGATGAACACACACCACTTAGTAGCAAAAAGAACAAAAAATCCAGTTTTCAAAATGGGCAGAGGACCTGAATAGGTATTTTTCTAAAAAAGATATACAAATGACCAACAAGTATATAAAAAGTTGCTCATCATCACCTAGTCATCAAAGAAATGGAAATCAAAACCACAATGATATCACCTTATACCTGTTAGAGTGGCCATTATAAATACATACATAATAAGCTCCTTGACATCAATCTTGCCGATGAGTTTTTGATACCAAAAGCAAAGGCAAATATAAACAATTGGGACTATATCAAACTGAAAAGCTTCTGCACAGCAAAGGAAACCATCAACAAAATGAAAAGGTAACCTATTGATGGGAGAAACTATTTACAAATCTTATCTGAGACGTGGTTAATACCTAAAATATACGATGAACACACACCACTTAGTAGCAAAAAGAACAAAAAATCCAGTTTTCAAAATGGGCAGAGGATCTGAATAGGTATTTTTCTAAAAAAGATATACAGATGACCAACAAGTATATAAAAGGTTGCTCATCATCACCTAGTCATCAAAGAAATGGAAATCAAAACCACAATGATATCACCTTATACCTGTTAGAGTGGCCATTATAAAAACTATAAGAGAGAAATGCTGGTGAGAATGTGGAGAAAAGGGAGCACTGTGCTCTGTTGGTGGAAATGTAAATTGTTGCTCCCACATGGAGCAACATGGAAACAGTATGGAGTTTCTTCAAAAAATTAAAAATAGAGCCATTTAAAGAAATTAATAGATTAATTTTTAAAAATAGAATAGATTAATAGAGCCATTTAAAAATCAATATTTTATGGATCATAAAAATATGATCCAACAATTCCTCTTTTTATATGATCCAATAAATTCCTGGGTATCTATCAAAAAAAAATCCAAAAACACTAACTCAAAAACATACCTGCATCACCATTTTATTGCACCTTTATTTTTAATAGCCAAGAAAGATGTTGAAACAACCTAAGTATCCATTGATAAATGAATGGCTAAAAAAATTTATATATATATATATATATATATATATATATATATA